>OMLM01015629.1:25290-46794 GCA_900302695.1 Helostoma temminkii | reverse complement strand
AAAGTAATATCTAACGGTGTCAAATACATGAACTAAAAGTAACACAACACAGAAACATTCCTGTAAAGTGCCTCAAAGGAGTACTTAGTACCCGAGTGAACGTACTTAGTTACTTAGTACTTCACTTTGCATGTAATGTTCAGTTGTTGAGACATCAATCAATCATCAATCAAAGTCAAGACGTTTTAAATTGATGAGTTAACCATGGTGTGTGGACTGTCATACCTTCAGAGGAGTTTAAAATATTCCTCATGTGTGAAAATAGGGATTAGAATTACAATAGTGACCTCAGTGATGAACATTTAATGTAAAGTGATATTAATATGTAAATAGTGAATGTCCAAGTGCTGTAGTTTTACCAATTTAGACAGGCAACCATAGGTATCTGCGAATGGTATCTAACAAGCTCATAGTTTTTACTGAAAATCTAGTGGATTATATTTCTCTCTGAAATGTGGAAGTATTTATTTTAAATTAATCTAATTTGGTCTTGTCGCCTAATCCTTCACAGACTATCGTTAATTAGTATTTGTAACATTTATCTAAACGTATATATACTTTGATTAGTAATTATAGAAAGTCTACTTAACACAACAATCTTTTACTGTATTTTTATTTTTAAAAATCTGCATCTCAGTCTACGGGTCAGCCCACATATTCTGAGTGCGTTTGTTATGTAGCTCAGATTTCCCCGTCAGCTCCTGTTGTGTCCCGCGTCAGTACTCCAGGGGTTCGCTGTCATCGGCGCTAAATGATCATACAGAATTATACTGTATATAAACTATAGCTTAATTAAGAAGATGCACCTTCACCCAAACGATTGGTTGATATTTATGACACAAACTACGGAGCTCTTACTTTGTCGGTATGATGATAGTGATGTGGCGGGTCGTGTGGAACAACTAAACGAGCGCACACATATTACGACGTCGTTCCTCTTCCGGGTTGACGTACAATCGTCATTTACCCGCCTTTGTTGAACCCCCCTTCACTTTGTTTGGCGGGATTCAGTTTAGAGGAAGAAAGTCTATCGTCTAATCGGTAATGTAACAACTATATAGTTCACACTTTGCTCCAGTATATGTCCGTTTGTCATATGATAAAGTGGTTAAAGTTTAGAGCACATTCGTCTTTGGTGAATATCAGCTAGCTTAATCTGTAACCCAGCTAGAAGTGGTTGTTTTGTGTTTCGTGTGTGTGTTGTTGACTAGCTAGTAAGTACTAAGGATACATTATTGTTAACTACAGCCTAAATTAGGTCTCACAGTGGGGTGCGACTAACTTTATGGGGGAAAGCAGCACATTGTTTCTTACTTAACAACGCTGCACACATTGTAACTTAATAAATTGCTAGCTACTCATTATGATCAGGTCAGGTGTCCTTATGTTGAGCTCATGGCTTGTATCCATAACGTTGCTAAAAGCCACTTCATAATAAGCATTGCATAAATTAGCGAAGATGATGGCTTCTGCATGAATACTTTCTTCCTTCTCCTTTGTATTTGCTATAAAAAGCTTGACCTGTGGTCTCTGAACAGATTCACCTGTTATGATAGTAAGTGCAGTTCACTAAGGGTTTCTGACAGGTGATTTAAATATCTAAAATGACCAAAGAGTATGGTCGAAGATGACTTTCAATTACCCGAGTAAACAGTAAACCAGCAGTTAAGTAGTTTATTACAGACTTAAGTTATAGATGGATCCATATCAAAGTGGTGTCTTATTGTTTAGTTTTTATACAACAGTCACAGAATCAGTCAGCATTTCAGACCAAATGGTATCAGCGAATAGTACAGCTTGTTGGCAGTGGCATCTTCATGCACAGTATCAAGTCCATACAGATTAAACAAATCACACATTTGTTTTCAAGTGTAACATAATATTTCATTCCAGAAATGCCAGCTCTTTGCTTGAGACAAGATATGAAACTGTCATGCGGTTTAGTGTTATTTAATGTCAGCTGCACCAAATTTGAACACGGTCACTATTATTATTATGAGGTGGTCCATTAAATGTTCTTTTATCTCCTTACCATCAGACACTATGCAGTTTTCTGGCAGAAGAAGGAAGCTCAATACCAACTTGCAGACAGAGCTCTATGGACATGCACTGCAGTTCTATGGGCAGCCTCCTCTTGAAAATGTCTCACTCTCTGAGTTCGAGACATTTGCTGTGGACAGACTGAAATGTAAGACCTTGGTTTTGTGGCATGTAAATTAATGAAATCTTCTGGAAGCATTGTTGTCACTGCTGTTGCAATATGTGTTTTTAACATGTTATGTCTTCTTATAATTCCTACAGTGTTGAAGACCATTGAAAATTTGGGCGTGAGCTACGTGAAACTGTCAGAACAGTACACAAAGAAACTGGCAACTGAGTCTAAAAACCTCAACTTTCCTTATAGATCGGAAATTGTGAGTATTTATATTATGATACACTTCAAAGCTGTTAGTTATCATGAGTCACTGCATATACTCTTATACTCTTTTGGCCGCTTAGTAGCTAGACCTAGCTAAAATGATAACTAATGTGTAATGCAGTGGTTATGTGACTGAACTGTATAACATCTTTGTGACAGGTGTTTTTGTCATGTAGCCTATCTTATGCTACATAACATAACATAGGCTACATAAATTGTCCACATATTGTAAATATGCTTTACAACAACAGAAATACCTGTTGTGTGTATTTTATATGTAGTGTTGACTTTTATATCAATGCTATATAACAGGTGAGCCTGTACAGCTAAATCTGTGTTTCTCTCATTGTTGGATTACATAAGATCAGAGCCACTAACATGGCCACAGTACCAGGGACGCAAGATTAGTAAACTTGTATCTGTGTAGAGTTAATCTGTTATATTGTGTATTAAATTAAACAAAACAAGTTTCTTTTTGCTTCACACCTAAAATTATCCCCAACAAAACAACAAGTTATGTAGAAGTAATGTGCTAAAGGAAAAAACATGCCATTAAAATACTATACTTCCTTTCAATCATTAAGGATGACAGAAAATCTCAGGGTGGACCAAGTGAACATGAGAAACGAAGAAAGGACCATATCTCCCACTTCATTCTGAGACTTGCCTACTGCCAAACGTAAGTCTGTAATTTTGTTTGAATAATTGTTCTTTAAAAATGCTATTTGTGTTGACTAAATGCAACTGAATGACTGCTTTCTTAAAGGGAGGATCTGAGGCGTTGGTTCATACAACAAGAAGTTGACCTTTTCCGCTACCGCTTTAATGACCTGCATCCAAAACAAAAGCTTGAATTTCTGCACAGGAATAACCTTCAATATGACACGGTGCGTTTCTGTGAACCATAATTTTACATAGATTTTTCCCTTCTCGTTATCAAAAGTAACACAAAAGATTCACTTGTATCATTTTCTGTTTTGTAACCTCAGTGTGAAATTTGAAAGTGACACCTCACCAGTATGCATTTCAATGTATAATATTGTGCTTTACATTCCCAACTCAAGTACTGAGTTTAGTGTAGCGTGACTGTAGAAGCTAATAGGCTGTACAAGCTTCCACAATTCACATTATAGTGGTGCTAACTTGTATTTTCACTAGATGGAGCTGTTGGATCATTGCAGCATGAACCCATTAATGTTAAAGTTTCACTTTAATGGTGATTTAAAAAGCACAACTCTTCTTGTAACAACTCTTCAAATAATATAACATTACATGTACATGAATACTGTTTTAACTGCTGTATAAATCCTGATCTTTTTAGTTTTGGTTTAACTTTAATGTTGCTTCAGACCCAGTAAAACATTACAGCACATTTCACAAACTGTTAAATAATTTATCAACACGTAATGTGTCAAGCAAGGGCAAAACTGTGCATTTGTTTGATAAATGATGTTTGGTTTCCATCAGCCTCAACTTTTAATGTATTCACACTGACACAGTTCTGCCTCTCCAGCTCTTCACTGAAATTCATCATCCTCATCAATAACTTTTCAGATAAGTGTCGAGGAGAAGAAGACTCTGCTGGATAAACTTGTCAACTCCAGTTATGCCGTCAGTGGAATCACTGTGGAGGATCAGGACTTTTACAAAGTGAGTTACTCATCTCTTTCTTCCGAGACCACTGAGAATATGAAGCACTCATGTCTCATAAGACAGTATTATTCCACATTTCATATTCCTTCAGTTCCCACTTGGTGAATGAGGATTTTCAAAGCAAGCTTTCTGTATATACTACAATGAAAACCATGTTTTGTATTCAGAGTAATAGATCTTTAATTAGGAAACGACAATTTTAACATTCTTATCTTAATGACCATAAAATGGTCTTATGTTAAAAATCATTTTCACCACTGCAATTATCTTCAGTCATTTTCTTAGTTACTATCAAAAGCTTCAGTGTGTCCCTTAGGAATTCATTATTAGGGTAATTTATAGTTGTTAATGCTCGTTTTAACAAATCAGTGTCCAGAATATTGGACCAGCAAGTCTGTACTCTGCATTGTGATGTTAAAGGGACACTTTACCAGTTTACACATGAAGATAATTGTGACAAAGATTAACATTTAGCTTGAGAAAACTCTGGACGGAGAGCTCCAAAGACTGACTCGGTTTTAATATAAAGGCTATGTTACAAACTGAGCAAATGTTCTTTGCTGAGGCACATAATTAACCTGCAGCATACTATCTTGTTTTGCTTCTTTAGAAACATTTTGACATAATTTGACAAATTGTTCAGTCACTAAATGTTCACATATGTGTGAAATCTCTTAAATAAATTTTAGAAAGCCTGGAAAGTAATTGTTTGATTGAAAGATAACCTTTCACAGCTGAATGGATTTATGTCTACTGTTTGTCTAATCACAAAAAAAGAAGGTGAGGATGTCATGGCCTGCTGCTTGACTAAATGAAACATCATATGATTGTTGCTGACTATTAATTGAAAGAATGTACAATAAATCATTATTGTTGTGCTATTGAACATCTCTAAGTGCAACTCCCTGGGTCTTATTCTAAGATGCTAAAATTATGAAGAGCAAAGTTAGCCTTAACGTCTTGACACAAGCATGCAAACATTAATAGATACAACTTCTGAATAAAGTTAATAAAGTAGTTCAAGTCCATTAATTATTTTATCATTTGTTTTATTTTAAAGGTTCCGTTTCAAGATGCTTTGGATCTAGTGCGAACAAGGAAAGTGTATCTCAAAGCTGGCTATGTGTACATACCTCACCAGGACATTGTCACCATTGTTCTCAATGATTTTCGCACAAGGTTATCTAAAGCGCTTGCGGTAAGTACAACTCTTTCCTGTTTCAGAAAGAATGAATAAGTGATAATGAATTAATGTTGATATAACATACAGTCACTTCAGAAGGTACTGAGACCACTTCACTTTCTCCACACTTTGTGTTGTATATTTAATTTGAAATAAATGAAATTGTTCAAAAACGTTTTCCATGCAATCTTTACTGAGCTTCAGAGGCTCTGCAATGAAGAACTGGATAAACTACCCAAATCCAGCAGCGTAAAGCCCGCAGAGCTTACCTAAGAATACTCAAAGTCGAAAAGCTTTATTCACACAGAGATTTGCCCTACCTTAAAACAATACATAAGGCTGTGTTGGTGGCTGTGTTGTTTCATGTTCCAAGGAGATAATGAAATATGATCTGAAAAAGCCCACTTGGAGGGATGGGTTTATGTGTTTAAAAAGATTATTAAATGCCAAAACACAGCACTGGTTTGCAATACTCACAGGCAGGACTGTACAACTGGAAAGTGGCAGTGGCAACTGTTGAAGTGTCTTGAAAAGAACATGAAATAGCCGTATGCCATTATGAAGTATTTGAAAATAAGAAAGGATGGTGCTATGGATCAGTAGGTATGGTGGGTTATCCACTGATAACAGTTGATTCTAGTTTCCTCATGTCCACTTGTCAAAGTGTCATGATGACAAGACACTGAACCCCCACGTTGAGCATTCTGCATGTCAGCACCACATTTGTGTATATCCTGTGCAATTTCCCCATGAGATCAATCATTAATATGAAAAAAATATTTAGACATGCATACTGTATTACTGAACAAACAAACAAAGCCTGTAAATACTTTGTGTAAAAGTAAAAAAATGTACATTAGGTCTCTGCATTGTTACACCCATAAACACTTGTTGAAATTTAAATTTAAAACATACACTTTCTGTGTTTACACTGCTTGAATTCTTAAACAGGACATTGTATTCTGTGGCTGAATGCCAGTAGTCATTGGTAACACTGCATCTACTAAATATAAAATTAGTTATATTTATGCCTCATGTTAAACAGGTTGCTCTTGAAGCCCCTTTGTCTGTAACTCTAACAAGTCTCTTCTGGTGCTCTTGCATTACTGTTGTGTTTGTCACAACAGATCAGACTTGCATATCTTGCACTTAATCAGTGTCTAGACAACTTCAGTTATCTACTTTTTACTGCTGTGACATGCTCACTGTCATGGGTTTATCCCATTTCCACATTTTGACTTTTCTCATTGATGTACTCAACCAAATATTAAGATTGTCAATGAGGATAGACCAATTTTATCAATTTAAAAGCCACTGGTTAGCAGTCATTTGTTTACACTGTATACTACTTATACTGTACCATGTGAATTGTAAAGGACTTTAAATAAAATAAAAAAAAAACTTACAGTATAACTAAAATTAAAAAAAAAAATTTCAACCTTAAAAAACAAAGTACCATAGATTGCAATGAAAACCTTTCTGACACACTTCAGCATACCTTCACTAACATATTTTACCTGTATTTCTGTTATAAAGACTCCCTGTATACATAGTTCATGTAAATTAGCTTTGTGTATACAGTAAGCCTACATCCATAAGGCATGTTATTAAATTATAACGGCGCTTGTTCCAGTCAAAGCCCTGAGGGAAACCATAGGAAACACAGGGTTTAAAATGAAGGGAACAAGTATGCCCACATGACATAAAATGTCCGCAGGGAAGACTGGGGACAGCAAGTATGCAAGTGTTTATTGTCCCTATGGGCATGATGTCAATTTAAAGGCTGTGGTATGGGTCTGTGAAGGCACAACACTTAAACACATGTGCATTGCATTGTATACCCTTGGGGACATGAACATCATGTTTTGTTATAGTTTTATTATGATATGTGTGAGGAGACTGGCATTTGGTGTCAATTTTGCTTTAGGAGAACAAACATTGCATCTTTTGTTATTGGTAGTATAGCTCTACCTGTTTCTCCTAATCGCTGCCTTAACTGTGTTTCGGCTTATGTTCTGTGGGCTGTTGATGCTCTTATTTTTGTACCCATGTTTATGAAGTATCATAATCTGATTTCTTAGGTGCTCAGGCTGTTCCTAACCATGTTGCATCAGACATAAACCATGCCAAAATTGAGATAAACTGACTTTTGTTGCAGTATTCACAGTTGTCCTGATTTATGACGCATAGAGGTTGTTTCTTGGGTCCATATTTTCAGTGTTATATTTCTAACCTGTTAGTTTTTAACTGTAGATAATATGAAATCGAACACACAGACGTGTAGTTAGTTTTATATAACTTATGGGGCTATATTTAACTCACTGTATCGGTTTTGTATAAATGCCCATATACATACTGTATATATTCAGGTATTCCATAGTCTGAGGACAAATTATGCGATGGCGACAGTGTTTATAAATAACCTTAAATCTAGCTTGGCATACTGTTTCTGTTATTTTTCCATGTAACAATACAGATCTATCAGCAAGAAGCTAACAGTAGTCAGTATATTTGTTCAGCTCTAATACCTGTGTACACATGCTTGAATAATGTGTGTACTTCTTCAGTTAGCGTTTTATAACTAAAAAGCAGCCCCTTTAAAGACGCACCAGATGTGTTGCCTTTCTAAAGCTGCTGTTTGAATCTGCCTCAGAGCTTCACTTCATCGCTTTGTGCATAGAAAATTCTTTGGCACTTTTAACACAGCCTTATTGTTGTTCTGTGGTTGTGTTATGTTGTCCACATTGTGTGTTTAACTAAGAGATCACTTCAATCAGTGCTTTTTGTGCTAATGCCTTTGTTCATAACAATGGGTGAACCTTGCTTAGCCACTGATCTAAAATGTCCATTTACAAGTTAAAGCATTAATAAAAAAACACTGAATTAAGTTAAGTGAAGAATCCCTGTAGCACTTTACTCTGGGACAACTTCACTGGCAAAACTCCACTGGAATAGTGGGAAACGTACTTGATTTGCTTTAACTTGGACTAGTTTCTTCTGTTATGGGACAGGCAGGATGATTTGTTCTAAACCATAAAAGAAAAACAAAAACGTCAACCCAGTCCAGTTCGTTCATTTTCCCATTTCCTGGTAATTATCCGGACCACTAACTGTTGGAATGAAATAACAGTCCAAAACAATTTTCCTTGTAACTGTGCCACTGTGAGTGTTTCTGTGTTACTATAATGGTTATTGTCCTCCACTGGGGAATGACTGGTCATTAAAAAGGCATGAAATTGAAAGCTGTTACTCTGTATGACTCTGGCTACTGATTTGCTGTTAATTTTAACAGACATATATATGTATATATTAAGTAAATAGTATGTATGTACCAGGCAGACTTTGAAAAAAGTTGAGACTGTTGATTGTTTATGAAGAATTATGCTTAATGGGGTTTCTTCCGTGCAGATATTGCAGTGTATTTACATGTATGGTTGACTTAAGTAATTAACAGATTGTGTGTACTAGTTTTTTATACTAAGACAGATGGTGTTTTGTTCAACCTGCTTAAGTTAAAAAGCTGTGGCCTTGTGTAATTATTCTTCTATGTAGTACTTACTCTTTGCACTTAACCTGCAATGATGGGTTGTTCAAACGCTTTGACCTGCACTGCTTACCATTATTTATGTGACATGCATCTCCTCTGCAGTTGACAGCCCGCTCACTACCAGCAGTGCATTCTGATGAACGACTCCAGCCGCTCCTTAACCACCTCAGGTAAGCAGCAGTATTAATAATTTTGTTGCCATTTTGCCTGGACTGTAAAATATATTTAGCAGAATTGAACTTTGGCACCAAGGAGAGTTGCGGTTTTGTGCAAAAGTCGATTGTCATGGTCAAAATAATAGATTAATATAATAGACGAGATGGTGTGATTTAAACACAGTTGTTTATGGTTATGTGTTGTGGGGGTTAATTTTGACAAAAACAATGAAACAAGCCTGTGACTTCATCTGCACAAGAACTGCATATTGTTTTATTATTCCGCCATTAAATTAAAGTTTTACTAAATAAAAATGAGCAGCTAAAATATCCACATTGTTATCATGTTTAATTAAACAAAATGCTTTCTAAGGAGAACCTCTTCAAAACATTGAGCATTAAAAATGAATGTGAATCAGCAAGAGCGCAGAAGTTTGGGTTAAATAGTAGCTTAACGATAAAGGGCTGAACTCCACTTTAGTAGCAGGGGAAAGTGGCTTAGATCACAGTGAAGGTCTTTATCTTACTTCAGATGAAATCAAGACACTGAATATAGGGGAGGAAGAGAAATTGAGATTAGTGGACAGACCCCACAAATCTAATGGTAGAGGTTGACACAATGTTATGTGAAGCACTGCTGAATGGGACTTAATGGATTACCAAAGTCATTGACTTAAAAATCATTTAGTGAGCAGCTTAGCTAGCATTGGTAGGAGGTTATAGCAGCTGAATTATATTCACCTTTTATAATTTCTTTAAAGTTTTCAGAATTTTTAGCTTTGTCCAGTTTGTTTATCACAGTCCTGATAGTTCTTGTGCTTTATTCTTATTTTAGTCATGCCTATGTGGGACAGGATTACAGCATCCAGAAGAACGTTGGGAAAATCTCCTTGGAACAAATTGATTCGGTAAGGTTCACGGTTTATGTATTGTTGAAATGTCACATTTAAGGTGTCATTTTGCCTGGAAATGAGTGTTGTTAAAGAGGGGAAATGAGGTTTGGATTGTAATTGTGGCCCAGAGCCAGGCATGAATAGAAAGTGTATCTAGTGCCTCTTCAGTTTTAATCAGGCGGTCACACGTTGGGTCTCATGCAAGTTGTATGAACACGGTTGTTCTTAAGTGGCTCATTTTAAACCCTAGTATTTTTATCAGAATGTTAGCTTAGACATTTCAGTAGTTATTTTCACACAGTGTGTTCGCTGCCTCAGGATCTTTATTCAGGTCTATGTTCAGTATCATCCTCGCTCAGCAGTGTAACATCACCTCCTGTAGGGTGTAATATTCTCTGATATCTCAGTGGTTGTCCTCTTGAGCACCTCGCATATTAGTCATGAACTGATTTGCTTTAGAAAGATGTATTTTAGCATCTAACTTCATGCAGCCTGAACTATTCCTTTTTTATGCCTTTCACAATATGGCACCAATCTCACAACACATCACTGACAGATGTACTATTAACAGTTTCTAATTGTTTTGGCTCCTCTCATGTGATGACTCTGGTAAATTGGCTCTGTTTTTGTTTGATAATTTCTGAGAGCAAACTTGAAGCTCTGCAGTGAGAAATGAATCAAACTGTGCCACACAAGTCACCTTATATCACAATTTTAAAGCCACTGATTATGGTAATGATTAATACTTATGAACAGCTGGCATTCATCAGTCCCAAACAAGTGATTTGCGACAAGCTTAGGCAAAGAAAGTATGGTGAATCTCATTCATGTTAATAAGCCTCACAATAAAAGAAAAAGTCTAGGACTAGAAAATAAAAAACGTGCATGTGGGCCATTATGTTTAATACGTGCTTACAGCTATAGATGTAGTAGGGCCCCGGTTTTGCATGTTAGTCATTAACTGTTGCCTGCCTCCAGCTTTCAGGAAAGTCATTCCCGCTGTGTATGAGGCAACTCCACCAGGCTCTTAGAGAGAACCACCATCTCCGCCATGGAGGGCGTATGCAGTACGGTCTCTTCCTTAAAGGCATCGGCCTCACTCTGGAGCAGGCACTGCAGTTCTGGAGGTCAGAGTTCATAAGAGGCAAAGTGGAAGCAGACAAGGTAATGTTGACAACATTAATTCTGTAATTATTTACGAATCCAACCAGAAATGTGTTATTCTTTATGTGTTGTTCTTTAAGATCATAATCAACTAAATTCCACATAATAAAGATGCACATAACAGTGATGCAATAGGCCAGTTCACTCGTATATGACATAATTTGTTTTCCACATAACTTCATAAAATACTTTTTATGAGATTTTCTTTTCTTTTGCAAGTTTGTCCTTGGGCAAGAGATAAGTTAACATATTTAACACTTGAATATGGCTTGCTGTTGATGAAGTGATTAAAAGAAAGTTCACTGGAATCATTATTTGCATAGAGTACTGTGATGGAGGTAACGGAGAAGTGCTTTGGTGTAGCTAATGATTAGAGTCATTCTGGTTATTTCAAAAATGAAATAAAAAATAATATAATAAAATTTTAAATTTAAATAATTCAGGCGAAATGTATAACAACATATACAACAGAAGCCTCTTAAAATCTACCTTTTAATTCTTTTTTTTTTTAAATATGTCCAAGTTTATCCAAGATCTGAATCACAATTTAGGCATGACCCTGTAAAATTAGCATGTGTGATAAAGATTTTAAATTGTTTTACATGAACCAACTCTTGATGAAACAGTTCAGACAGATCACATTCTAATTTCATAATTTTATGCTTTGCTGTTCACTAGAGCTGGTAATACTGTTTATTCTTGTTATTCAGTCTGTATCTGTTTGTGTATGCTTTAATTCCCCAGGCCCATCAGTATATTGAGGTTTTTGCTCTTAAAGGTTACCTGAATACAAATAAAAACCAAACTACAAATTGCAATATAAATGGTCGAATAACAAAATAGAGTATATAAAGTCTCACAGCAGATATTTTAAATTTCTTTTAAGACTACATTTCTGTAGATTGATGTGGCAGTTGATCTTTGCTCAAAAGCCATGAGCCATAGTTTCTTCGAAAAATGATTTGTAGTAGTAGATCACAAGCATCCCCACCATGTCACTCTTTCCAGTCTAGACACTGGTGTTGCATCAGCCAAAGTGTCCAAACAGGTAGTTGGAAAATGTTGACCCTCTGTTTCCTGCTGGTGAAACAGTTTTAGTAGAAATGAGGAAACCAATTAAATAATTACCCTCTGATGCACAAAGACACACAGATAGGATCCTTTGTATATTTAGATGTTCTCATTTATTCTTTTGTTCTTGTTGTTCACGCCTTTTTGTAGAGATGGTGGGGATAAGGTACACCAATGTGTATCTGGTAGGAGTCATATCTGGTCTAAATATAAATAGCCCTAATGTCTGATAAAAGGTCCATTTAAAAAAAAAAAAGAACTGATTGGGCTTGCCTTTAAATCATATTAATACTTTCTGTTTTATGTTATTGTCAATTTGGTATTCTTTCCTGCTTAGTATTCCTACCAATTTAGTTCCAGCACTAATTAGGCTATATAACTAATCAGAGACAAAAATAAATTAAAATATTACCAGTAATGTGATAAAGCTGTGCACCACAAGACAAAATGTTAAAGGTCAGGCTTTTTATTGTTTGAGTTCCAAACTCACATTAAAGATTTAAGTTGGCTGCATGTTCCATCATTCATCCATCCATCATCTTTTGTCTTGTTACAAAAATGCAGTAGCTGATCCGCATTGTCTTGATACAGGCAGCATCGCGCTATCTTACTCTGGGTCTCTCATGTCCAGTTGTCTGTTATTGGGCCTCAGTAAGACCCCAGCTACAGCACACTGGATTCCTGTTACATCACTTTTTGGTGCCCCATTTCTGAGGTGGCTTGGTTCCCATGTAAAAGCTCCCAGATGAAGTGTGATGGGCTCTGTACAAAGCTCAGCTCTTGTTCCACAGCGGAGGCAGCTGAATGGTGCTGACCAGATCGCAGCTCTCACAGTGATGTATGTGTTGTGTCAGGGACTGCACTTTGTGGCAGGCTGCACAAAGCCTGCTCATTAGTATGCGACAGGCACAGAGAAAAAGATGGGAGGCAGTGATGCCGAAAGGGAGGCCTGGAGAAAGAGGCAATGTAATATTAGACTAGAGGGAGAGACAAAATTGATGAAATCAACTGGATCTTTCCATTTTTCTTGCCTAGGAAGTTAGCCTATTCATTTGGAGGAGAGCATATTCGTTCCACCTTTCACTGTGTTGAATGGCTTTAGGGTGGGACTGCTTTTGAACTGCTTGTTTTACAGATGTTAACTTGAGGTTAATTAATTTCCACTAACTGACACTATTTATCACATTATTAGTTTGGATTTCTTTGGGGTATTTTCCAACAATGGAAGAGATTCAGTAGATGACAGTTACTATTAACTGCTCTTAAGGTTTTGTTAAAATGTACAGCATGTTATTTTTATTACTGGTTTTCAGTATATTTGCAAGTAGCCTCTAGCTCCTTCTTTGCTTTTTTGTCTAAATAATAAATCATGGATCGTAGTCATTTATTAGGTCTGCCTCACTTTTGGAAAATTTTATAAACATTTTCAATGAAGCACTGTGGCCAGCATGTGCAGGAGAAAGGAGATAATTAAAAAAAAAACAAGTCTTCATTTTATAGCTTTCTCTGGTCTCCATACACCATGTGGCTGTAGGAACGCTGCTTCATTTTCATTTACATTAACAACCCAAGCATGAACACTGGTCAGAGGCCACTATTTGTCACAGTAACTTCAGTCATGGTGGCTAACCCTGTAAACTTAGTTCTTAACTCCACACACTGACAACACAACAATCAACATAATTCAACATCTGTAGCAATTTAGAAACTTTGTCACCACTATGCAGTTTCTTCACCACAGAACAATCAGTACACTCAATTATTGATCGTGGTGTCAGCCTTAAATATTCAGTATTGCTTTGGCTACAACAGGCAACGTAATAAAGTAGGAAAAGCACAGGTACTGCTTATTACTTTAGCAGCAACCCATTAAGTCACGACAGGGAGGCTGTAAGTATAGTACAAAGAATATGAAACTGAGCCAAAGGGAGTTCAGTCATTATTAATGTTATTGTTTGCAATGTTTTTTTCTTCTTCTTTCTTTCCTGTATTGTCATTATAATTTATAATTTTGTATTTTTGTTTAAGCAGCACTTACGTTAATTGAGCTTTAAAAAAAGTCACAACTTCTCATTTACACAAATTTAAAAGTAATTTGGAGTGACAACAGATACTCATTCTCTTAAGATGGAACTTTATAAAATAGAGCTTTTGTAAAGATTAACAGGTGAAATTTGAAAAATATAAAGCTAAATGACCATATTTTTTTCCAGTGACACAATGACATAGTGCAGCTTTTAGAAACTGCGTTGGGCTTTGCACAGTGTGGCAGGGACTATGCAGTTCCAATTTGTCTCCATTGCCTTTTAGTTTAAAATTCTGCAGTGCTTCATTTCTTGTTTCTGCAACTCCAAACTACAGTATTTTAGTCCCTTACTTTTTTTTTGTTTTTAGGGTGTAAAAAGGCATGTGGTACAGATTAGACAGTATTTTAATGGTTTTTATATAGAAGAGAGTTTGGAGCTCCAGGCACATCAGTCACTATGGACTAAGCCTAAGAAGCCATGCCAAGTTTACACACAAGCGCACATATACGTAAACCCTTTGATTGTGTCCTATTTCTCTGTCTCCATTTGCCGAGCGTTTTTTGAACGTGCCGTAGAGTGTGGGGGGATGTTACAGGGATGTAGCCCCATGAGCCATGATGTGCACTAGAAGAGCTGTGGCTCTTTTTAATGCGTCTTTTGTGATGGTCTTTATTCAACTCTTGATTTTAAAAATTCCCTCATTTTGCAGGTCAGTTGTATCAGAGTATATCCAGGATTATCTAAAGCGTAGGTTGTAGTGTAGGAACACAGAAACCCAGAGAATGTATTTGTAAAAGTAAAAACATCTTAGTATGGCTTTGTAGGGAATTCAAATGTCTTGGAAAAAAGCAATCAAAACAATGTAATCTAATCTGTTATTGCACATTATATCTATAAAACTGTTTCTAGTTAATCCCAGTTTATATGAAATGGTGGCGTTTGCTCTGTTCATGTGAATTTTTCTTTTAATCACATCGTTTAGCAAAAACCGTAGACGACCTCAGACTTACCTAGAAGAAGTGAAAGTTTAATGTCACATTATCTCTCTGTCTTTGTATCACTTTTTTTAGACCACATAGGATCTTTTTATATCCTAATTATTTCACATAATTCATATTAAACACACTTTAGTGCCAGTGGAGTTCCAAGATTCATTTTAATAGAGTAGGGGGGATCTTAAATCTGGAAATGGCCTCTTGAATCCTTAGGAGCTCTACATAATTAATATTTGATTTATTGTACTTAAAGAAGGTTTTATGGGTTTTTAAATTGCCACTGCAGTTTGGCACATTAGCAGTTTCAAGGATTTTATTGCAACATTAATGTGTTATGATGGGTACAGTCATGGTGACTGTGTTCTGCCATTGCTGAAGTGCACTGTGTGTATTTTACTGTTTGATTCTTAGATGTAGGGGCCCTGTAATTCATTTTTAATGGAACAGAAATAATGTACATATAAAAAGAGTTCGCTCCAAAGATTTTGCTGAATGACCCCCATCAAAAAAGTATCAAGCGTTTCTACAAAGAAAACTGTGGAAAGCGTTGCAGTTTAAAGTTCACTGACACAGTTCACTTGTGTCCTTGACTTTCATGTTTAGCTGTTTGGGAGATAGTATAAAGATTTTTATAGAGATTAAATCAGGGACTTGCATAGTTTGATTCCATTCAAACTGATGCAGTGTACTCATAGATACATTTTATAAGATTGCTAAAGCCAAAATAAAGGCATGCAACTAATTGTTTTCATTATTTCATATTTTTCCACATTAGATTAGATTATTTTAGATTAGATTAGATTAGATTAGATTGGATTGGATTGGTTTGGATAACACTTTATTGATCACCAGATGGGAAATTCACAGCAGTTGAGTGAAAATAACAAATGTTAAACAATAAATCTTCAATATAGTACAAAAATACAGAATATGTCAATAATAGTAGTAACATTATATACAATTCAGGAGGTGGGATACAGTAGATACAAAGTTTGTGAGTTCATGAGAGGTGACAACGGTACTGAACTGACAGGTGGCTTAAGGCTGAGAGATCAGGTAGATCAGTCTGCAGTTATCCAGGTCACTTGAGTTTGCCGGAAGAGATGGAGGCTGAGAAGTCTGGTGGCAGCAGTTTGTCTGTCCATCCTCTCCAGCTAAAAACCATCTGGTAGCAGTGAATCAGGACCAAGTTCCTTCATGACCCAATCTGTTTATAGCGCAGATGACATGTCCATTTTACTGGACTGAAGTTGTCTCAGCTAGATTTCTTAGCACTTCTCCCCAGCTCTGCACCTCTGCCTCTTCAGCTCCTGGTGGATTTCAGCTCTCTCTCCTGGGACCAGCCTATGTTTTGCAGGGCTGGTAAATTATATCTAATAGCATGCTAGCTGTTGACATGTGTAAAAATAATACTGTATCGACGGTAATGTGTACCTCCAAACAAACAAAGTCATAAAAAGTTATCTGCCCTTCACCTCAGAAGAGCGCACAACATGGGCTGGAGGAAGATGAGCCAACAAAAACTAACAAAAACAGCAGTCATCATCACAAAGAGGAACTGGCTGCCACCCAATAGGAACCATTCTAGAATTCTTAGTTAATTGTTGATTAAATTATTAATTATTCATTATCAATTAGAGTAATTATCATGTCAGAAGAAATGTCAAAAAAGGGTAACGAATGCCTATCACACTATCCTAAAATCTGCAGGCGAATCATCAACTCGCTCCATCAATACAAAACTTAAAGGTACTTTGATAATTGTCACACACAAAGAGAGGCAACAAATATTTGCACAGATCCTTTTTTTAATTAAAAGTACTTGTTATACAGTTTATGACATTGTTAGATAAGTATTTGTATAGTATGGATGTCTCAATTAGCTAGTTTACTACTCTTTTACTAATTTAGGTACAGTATAGCACTGGTTTCAAATCTAAAGGTCCACACCTCACAAAATAATCAGAGGAATTTTCAGAGGGGAAACGAAAGAAGAAGTGAAGTCTAGTCTTCTTGGGATACTTTTCCCTGTTTTGGGTTCAGCAGTGAATTATTTAAATAAAACACAAGTTCAAATGGAAAATGTCTCTGTAGTGGAACTGCTAACACCTTATACAAAGCTGGAAATATCCTCACCTGTACACAAATGCTTTTGAAAAACTGACTGCTGACAAGTAAATGTAGTGGAATAATATGTTTTAACAGTTTAGTGGTAATGTAGTGAACTATATAGATTAATTAGTATGAAATGGAAGCAAATAAATAAAGTATATGTCATAATTGTAGTGTGCAATATTCCCTCAGTGTACTACTTTAATTATAATACACTGTTCCTACTGTATAAAAATACTCAACATGGCAAGGGGCCAAACCAATGAGAGGCAAAGATGGCCATATAACTGAATCCATAATGTAGCTATCTTGAGTGTGGTGACACATCTACAGCAGGTTGTCTCTAATAGCTCCATATTTCATTGAGGAAAACACCCTGTCAAAACTGACATGATGTATGACAATGTCTCTTTTCACCCCAGCCTTGTCCCTCTTACACTCTCATCCTCACTAATGCCTTCTCTTGGCCTCTCTCTTTCTCTGTAGTTTGACAAAGCATATGCCTACGGCATCCGCCACATGTTTGGCAAAGAAGGCAAGCGAGCAGACTACACCCCCTACAGTTGTATGAAGGTGATTATGTCAAACCCACCCAGCCAAGGCGACAATCATGGTGAGTTCATGGCTGTTGGAAGAATCCATTAGCCATGTGATAAGCCACTCAACATTCATTATCAGGCTGTTTAGTTTAGTACTTTGCTTGAAAAATACTGACTCAACTGCCTGAAGGTATCGTTCTAACCAAAATAAATTACAAATAATCCGATCTTAATTGTTTAGTTACACATATTTTAATATACTTTGATTCTATTTTTGTAGGTTGTCCATTCCGTCACAGCGACCCAGAGCTGCTGAAGCAGAAGCTTCAGGTTTACAAAGTGTCACCTAGCGGAATCAGTCAGGTGGGTTTCGTCCTGTCCTCAGACAGTGGTCTGGCCGTCATGATCTGCATCCACACTCATTTTCTGATCTCAAGATACTCGGCAAATAAAAATTCATTTTGTCACTGTGTTTATAAAGTCAGTGTGATATAACAACTTAATTCAGAGACAAGCAACTGTCAGTATAGAAAAATACACATTTTGAAAGAAGTGGTGCTCAGACTTGGTACTAAAGACTGCTGGGCAGACAGCAGACACCTACCTACCTACCTGACCTGATGGTGCTAGATTAAGATAATGGATCGGTATTTCTTGGCAGTCATGAGTTGAGGATGCATTGTATATTCATTGTTACCAAAGGAAATTATATTTGTGCTAGATGGAAAGTTAGGATCATGGAAGTAATGTGCACAATTTCATGGCATCCCACGTAGACACAACTACAAAAAGATCTGATTTACTGCTGTGAAAGGATGACTAACTGTACATCTTGCTGCAATAGTGGTTTTACAAGACCTGAAATGTAAAGATAGTTTAGTTTATTTTATTACCAGTCCTTTGTTACAATTTTTAAAAATATTCTTGCTATTCCATTAAACAGAATAATAAAACCCGTAATATCTGGCTGAACCAGTGCATAGCTCATCAGTGAACTAATACAAGCTCTTGCACTGAGCAAGCTGGTGGCAGCATCACGCTGGAGGCAGTCTTCAGGAATATAGGGAATAATGAGGGAACAAATACAGACACATTTCTCAGAAGAGTCTCTCTCTGAGCGAGTACTGAAGACCTTTGGTTTATTTTCAGCAGGCCAGTCACCCTAAGTATATAGTCACACTTACACGACTGTGGTTTTAGTACAAGAATGCAAGAGCCGTTATGTGACCCAACCAAAGCACAGACTTCAAAACTGGCTGTTCACATCCTCCCTTTTTAGCTTAACAGAGCTTCAGAAAACCAGGAAGGAAAAAACAGAAAATGCCCAAAAGCTGAGTGGTACCGGATGACTTGATGGTGTAATCGCTGCCGGTGGCTGTTCTCCAAAGACCCCACTCAGAGCATGAATATTTATATTAGCCTAGGTTGTGATCGTTTTTTATTAGATTTGCAAAGATTTCTTGAAGGATGGGTTGGCTGTGGTCACTGTGATTTATCAGAAATGTTTATGCAGGTAGTTGACAGAATACAGAGGTGCAACAGCTGCAATGTTGTCGACAATGTCTTCTGTAACTGTACAGCGTGAAAGTCTTATGTGTGTCTTTTGAATTTCTCTTTTTCTATGCTCTACCTTGTGATGCAGATCCTGGAGCTGGTAAAAGGAATGCACTATCAGCTGGCGTGCCAGAAGTACTTTGAGCTGACACACAATGTAAGTGCGGGTTTAATTTGAAGTGGGAAGGAACTGGGGCTCTCTGTGTCAGAGGCAGAGGCTTGGTCCTCACATCTCATGAACACAGGCATCTCATCCATCATTAGCTGGTTGTCACGGCCACTTAATTTTTATACGTTTGTTATAGCATGCAGATCTATTTTTTCCCCTGTGGATACTTACTCCATTTAATCTGTTTAAGTTTGGATGCTTGACTCATCATCCCTCTCAGTCACACTCAACATCCTAGTTTTACAGAGGAGCTCTGGTTAAAAAAACACGGTTACAAACTCACAACACATTTGTGTGTGACAGACAAAACATTTTTAATGGTGTGTTGATGGCACCTACTGTATGTAACCTTTATTGAGCATCGGCCACTGTGGCCACAAGTGACAATTATGGGATATAATAATGGCAATAGTAAAAAACAACAAGGCGCTGTAGGTATTTACAGGCTATGTTATGTAGACAGGCATAATGCCGTTCTGTATAATGTGTTTTTTATCTTGGTAAAGGCACATCGAGGCTCTGACTTGAAAGGGAGCATCGAGTTGAATTTCTTGAGTTTCTTGAGTTCAGCTTACATTTTTTTTAAATATTGCATAGTCCTTCCTTTAAAACCTCTTGCATGTAAATATGGGCTTTAAAAAACACGTTTAGTCTAGTTTATGTACGTTAACATATACATATCCTTGACTTTCTGACTGGTTATTGACTTTAATGAAAATGCTGGAATCATGTTTTTGTACTCATGAGTACACTCATTACATATAAATCTGTTTAGTCCATTCAAACAATTAATTAAAAAGATCTTAAGATCTGCAACCATGTGTAGAGTAAATGAATTTGCTTTGTGGGAGACTTTTTACATTCTAATGAAGTTATTTGCTGATGAAGTTCAAGTATGTTCACATTGTACTTGAATATGAATGAGTATTGATCAGCAACCTTCTCAGCTGCCTGCATATATATTGATGGTTTTCTAGGAAAAATATGCATAATTGCTGTAAAAGAAAAACTTCAAATTAATTTTCTTCACTCTTGTGATTTACAAGAAATAACAAAGTCAAATGTCTCACTAAGTTTATTTTGGCATCTGGAAAACACTGATACTACTGTGTGTCATATTTCAAACATTTAATCCTTGAAAGGTTTGGAATATATCAATCACAATTACATAATTAACAATTATTTGAAAGGTCACACAAAGAGCTAGAATGTCATATGTTAATTCATTTATAGGCTTTTACTCATTTTGAGTGATTTTGACATTTTATTTCCTGAAAGAGCATTTTATCTTTTCCCTGTGCTCTGATCCAATAGTTAGCTGGTGATTTAGCACTCTAGCCAACCATTCTGTGTCTCTTAATGAAGCAGATATTAACATGATCATCAACATATAACATTTAACCAGTCGGTGTCATACCAACCTGCCATTTCTGTGAAAACTTGTCTTAACTTGACTTTTCTCTCATGTGTGTTCTCTCTTTTTTTCTTTCTTTTTTTTGGGGGGGGCAGATGGAGGATGCCAATTTTTCACTTAACCACCCCAACCAGTACTTCATAGAGAGCCAGAAAGTTTTGGGTGGAGGCAAGGACATAAAGCGAGAGATTGACACTCCACAGAGGTCACAAGAAAACTCTGCTGCCAGAGGATCCACTGCAGCTCAAGAGGCAGCAGTAAATGCCTCTCAGAATTTGGCTGAGATGACGGAGGAACTAGACTCTTTCTTTCAAGACGGCTGATTTTTTTTTTTTCCTCGCTTTTTTTCAACCTTTATACATGTACAAATTGTTTAGCTTTTCTATAAGGGCGGAAGGTTGGGCGGTGATCCATACTCTGACTTGAGATGAACCTTTCACAGTATCTGAAATGTTAACTATTAAAGTTGAATATGAATAATGTTTCAGTGCTTTTAAGTTCACTTTAACTACAGCATGGTTAATGTTAATCTTTATATCACATTATTTGAAACTCAAGCCACACCAAGTTGAGCTTTCTACCAGAGAAAACTCCTTATTAATGTTTCAG
>OMLM01015629.1:2026-25270 GCA_900302695.1 Helostoma temminkii | reverse complement strand
TATTAATGTTTCAGTGACACGGCATAATTAATTTTTCTGTTTAACCCATGCATTAAATGCTCAGTGAAATTTTCACTCTGGTCTGAGCTCAGATGGCGAATACCCAGTCTCAGTGCACTGTTTTGGCAGGGATGTGGTTTTGGGGGTGATGACTAGAACATTTCCCAGCTGTCTCAGAAACAATGTCATTGTATTTGCTGGCAACAGTACGGATGAATGGTGGCAGGAGAATGGATGAAAATAAACGATTTCCACAGTTGTATTATGCTGCCTTGGAATATTGCCCCACAGTTCACAATGCAGTTTATTCAAAACATACATGGTCAGGATATTTCCTCTCTCCTCTCTTGAACTTCTGTCTGCTCAGTAATTTATGAAAAATTGTGACTGAAAGTCCAAAACCTTTGGGCTAAACAGGCTGCTCCTCTAATCTCGCTTCTTTAGAAGTACAGCATAGTTATCGCCACTCTTTGCATTTTGCAAGATTACTAGTTTTAAATCCAATTAAAGACACTGAAGACCTAGCCTTGAATTTTATGAATACAGATGCACTTTCCAGGAGGCCAAAGGAAATATTGAATGACTGAGGAACCTCTTTCTGTAATTTAATGATCATTAAGTTTAAATCAAATTTAATGTCCCCGGGGGTGTTTAAAGAAAGCGCATTTCTCTGCAGGCTTCTGTGTTTCAAGACGTTCCGACATATTCAGACCACACTTCATCACCGTCTCATGCTTGCAATGTCAGAGCACAAACACATGGTCTGCACCAGAGCTGCACATTGCTGGAATTAAATTAGGGCTTAAAATCCAGGCATGGTGCTTGACATAGAGAGGATTTATTCAGTATAATAAGGGAACTGGATAACAGTGCACAGCCGGGCTGCTGTCAGCAAGACACCCTTGATGTTTAATATTTTGCAGAGCATGACTACATTTGACAAAGCTGGCACTTTTTTAGACTGTGGGCAGGCAGTTGACTAGGACTGCATTTATCTTCTCCAAATGGATTTACAATCATTAGTCATGAACTTGCTTGGTTTCATTGCAACCATTTGTTCCTTTTCTGTGCTTATTACATGGAGTAGAGGTGTTCTGGGGACCGCAACGTTTGTTTCATCAGCCTCTCATGGAAGCTGACATGTAGGGTGAATCTGTATGCATGGATGTGCCGTTTGTTGCAGCTCTGTGAATGTGTTGCAATTTTGAAGCTCATAAATGCTGCAAACATCCTCAAAGACCATTTGCACTGTATCCATAAACAAGTAATATCAATTCAAATATAAATATCTGAAATAACACAGGGAAGTTACATAGTTGCAAATGTGTAAGATAAAGCTTTCAGCTGTTGCTTTATGTAGCAAAAATGGAACAAAGCAAATTAAACTGTCACCAGTGCTGAACACTCAACATTGACTCCATAGTACATTTCTATTCAGTGGATGATGTTTGTCTTTGTCCTCTTCTTAATATAATTTAACCCAGGGGATCAAATGTGCAGCAGTTTGATTTGTTATCTAATATGCCTCACCAGACGCTGTTCATTTTTGTTTTCTATTTATTTTTGAGAAATAGATAACATCCCATAATGCATTCTTGTATGTCTTGCCCTGGAGCTTTATAAAAATAAGCTCAGTTTATTTGATAACTGCTCATTCCTCATTTCAGATCTCATAAAAGGTTGTGTAGTCATGATAGAGTATTAGCTTTTCTGTGGGAGGAAGAACAGATTATTTTGGGTCTTTAGCGGATTCTTGTCAAATTAGCTGCCCTGCCATCGCAAACTTTACCCTCTCTGCACTGGCATCGCTGTCACGCTTGGAAGAATTAAATAGCTACATAAAGTGGGAAAGTATACTTGAAACAAAGGCTAGGTTTGATGTTTTAGACTTAAAGTACCCGCTGTCAGAAGTATTGTCTTTAGAAGGTGACATTTCATTTCTTTACTGTTCAGATTCACTAAAATGTCATCCACAAGTGTGTTCCGCATATTCATCCTCCACCTCAAAGCCCCACTGGGATGTATTAAATGCACTGGCAAAGAAAGCAGGACAGAAAATATTTCTAAGCCTGAATATTGTAGTTGGAAAGTTACTTAAAAAATTAATTGACCTTGTCTGTGTCACAAGACCCACCAGAAAAGTATTTTTCAGTTTCAACTATTTTATGTTCCTCCCAGCGACATTTATTAAAGAAACTCTCTGGCGGATTACTATGTAAAGGTGAAGAGGAGAGTAATTTGAGTGAAATGTGATGAGTTTCATAAATTATATTAAAGGTAGGTTCTCATTTATATTTACTCTTTATACTGTTGCAGTTTTCACACATAAATGAAATCACAAACATTTGAAATCCTTTAGTGAAAAGAATTAATTAAGACCAGACATCAATATTAACTCAATAAGGCATCGTAGCTAAAGAAATCTTAACATAAAAAAGAAAAATCAATGTGCATTAAATTGGAATGACACAGAAAAACATACTGAACAGGCAGTAAGAAAAGCTTCAGCTTTTTTTCTACAGAATCTACAGTGTTTATTGGTCTGATTTTGGCCTTCTGATTTTTAATTTTTATCAAAATTTTTATCATTTTTTACTTCTATAACTGTCGGTTTTAGGTGATTTGTTTGGCCATTTTCCTTTTCTTTGAACCAGTTGAGAGTTGGAGCAAATTTTGTGTCTTGGTCATAAAGGTCCACCCATAGCTTTCATAATTTTTGTCCTCGTGGACGGCAACAGATTAATTTCACGAGCATCCTTCTGTAATTTGCATAGTGTTACTACCATATGAGCCCCATATTTAGGGTCTTATGTGCCAAACATTAAATATTATTGTGAAGTACATTTTTTTTCTCCTTCCAGTAATATCTATGCTTCTTAAACTGTGGTGGTGGAGTAGATTTTCTTCTGTGTCCACACCTTTTAAGTGGATCTTGAGTTACTCTTCTGATTAAATGTTTTACTGTTCTGTCAGAAACCTTGTGAGAAGCTAATGAGTAAGGAGGATACTTGGAGATAATGGCCCTAGCTAATACTTCCCTCTACTTAACCTGCACTTTTTGGAATGTGAATGAAAAACAACTAAACAGAAACAAAAAGTGAACATACAAACTTGAATTATGATATTTATTGATTTATGTTTCCCTAAGGAACTAAGACACTGCAAATAGGAGTTATCAGAGACACTATCTGAGCTTGTATCCTTCCTCAAGGTTTTCTACAGCACGGTGAGGATGCACCTGTTGGCATCATTCCATTGGTCTAAATGTGGAGATCCAGGAGTGTCTGTAAGTGTCTCCTGATGATGTTGTTTGGTATTGATCGTAACACCACATGGAAGCATCACTTACGCTCCCATCAGCATTTTGTGCAATTTGCAGGAAACCTGGCAGCTCTTGTTGTCATGCGCAGTGTGAAAAAGAACAATACATGCATCATCAACCTTTTATGCCAAACCCAAAATTAGTTAGGAGATGTGACATCCCGGTTGATTGTAAAATTAGAGGCAAACTTTGTGCAGCTGTATGTAAACTCATCATTATTCCCCCAGGCGTTTTCTCATTAACCTGACAGATGTGTGAGCTGCCTCTCATGTGATTGACTTTGCTCATAAAATCTTCACTCTTTCTAAGTTTCACCTGCAGCCATGCTGTCGGTCTGTGTTAGACGTTATTGAACAGAGCCTGTGAAAGAGGACGTGCAAACCTGCTCCTGCTCGCTTTGGTAAACAGGTTTTAATCATCGTAGTACACTTGCAATTTGTTTTTACCCCTTTTTCACACAGTGGTGGATAAAACTGCTTACTGAACAATGACCATCTACTGTATCTAAAACCCAAATGCTGCAGTTTGCCTTACTGAGGACGGAGCTTACATTCATGTCATCATCTCTGCAATTATTTTGCTCATTAATTATTAGGGCTTTAAAGATTGGAACTATTTTTCAAATCTGTGTTTACAATACTCTCTATCTTATTATTATTAATCTATGTGCATGATTGTAGAAACAATTACAGTGTGAGTTTGATCACATTTAAATACCTATATTCAGTGTGTGTACATTTAGACTGCAAAAATGAGATGCAGTCACACATTTACAGTAAAATAAAATATTGATCTATAACATTCAAGGTTCACGGGAATGTGGTTTAATACATCCATCAGCTTTCTTTCATAGAATTACATGTTAAAAACTTAGAGAGTTAGAGTTAGTCAAATAATTAATTAATATCTTGCTGGACAACTTTCATCTGTGCAAAAAAGTACAAGAAGAAAACCATTGTTTCACAGCAATAACACAGCAATTATTTTGCCAAGCCAAGAAATAGACAGGACCAATTTCTCCTTGTTTTCAATCCTTGTGTAATGCTAAGCTAACCAGCTGTTGGCTGCTGGTGAGAGTGGTCACTGATGAAGATAAAATAAAATACAGAACATTGGGTAAGAGGTGGTTATTCAGATTTGGACTTTAGATTAAAGGCATCAATGGCTACCTCTCTGACAATGTTTCATCAGCAATAATTCATAACTAATTGTGTTTTAATGCAATACACTGCAATACATTTGAATCTCGCTTGCTGTTGCTCCACAGAAAAAAGATTTCTCACTACCAGTTAAGTGGATTCTCTCGTCTTAAAAGCAAATCTGCAGCAACGTGTGACACATGAAAGGGGAAGTGGAAAGCAAACCCCATGTTAATGGAGGGAATTGTGGACATCGCAGCTATGGGATGTTAGGGTGGAGGGGACATAATGGTCCTGACAATCAACCAGCTGAGTGCCTGTCCTTTTTCCCTACAGGGGGTGTTGGTGGAGACAGAAACTTGCTGATGCTTCATGAGCTGACACAGAGTTAGCGGTCTGAACAGACAGGAGATGCGAATCTGAAAGATGAGAGAGTGTGGAACCAGACTTAGGAGCAATCCCCTGGATTTCCTCTTTGACGTTGATAGATTGATGAGCTGGAGTTCACAGCAGTCCACCTTTAGACTGATGCATATGGAAGAAGTTTTTCTCATTTTCTCTGTTAATACTTTCCTAAAGAGGCACATCCTGCTAAGTTCCTTTCAGACAAAGGCTGTGAAAGAGCATTTTATGTCTCACACTATCCAATTTGAGGATTTTAATGAAAAATGTACCTCTGTCATTGGTTAGAGATCATAACTTGCTACTGTTAGAGCAGAGCCAGCGTAGATGCTTCAGTTTCGTGTCATCTCTATCTGTTTCAAATGCTGAACAGTCTAATAATAGGAAAGTAACGCTCTGCCTTTTAGGCATTAGCATAAGAAATTCCTAGTGACAAAACGAAATTTCATAAAATGAAATGTTGTGCATCAGTTTCTCAGCTACTTTGCTGTTGTTGAATTTATCATCATGAAAACAAACTGTCCTTTGGGCCCATCGAGTTGAGAAGAATTATTTGCCCCATTAAATCCCACCTGCCATTGATCATTTATTAAAAGATAAATCATTTTAGAAATGATCTGTTTGAGGCAGAGAACAGAAGGAGAACGGTGAGCTCACCTCTCGCTTACAGCTCCGTTGGTTTATCTGTTTCTTATGGTTCATAACTTCAGCAGCCCTGGGGGAGCTGGGATTTCTCATTACTGACATGCATTTGTCATCTTCACAGTGTCTCCGGCAGCCCTCACTAGATAACTGTATTAGATAACAGTTTTGTCTGTAGTTTGGTGTCTTAGCTATGGAAGGCCACACATGCACATAGCCTGTGACTTCAGAGCAAGCTTTTGCTTTCAGAATGATATCAGTGTAACCACACAGCATACTCTCAACACCGCGCAGGGCTTAGATTGTACACCCACTGACCAATGACTCAATATTTTCATATATGTGTTTAATATAGTGTTGCCCTTGAGCTGTAGAATCTGTTTTGGCTATTGCAAAATTCGAAGAAAGAATTGATTCAAACAAGTTCCCAGCATACTTATTATTTTTATATCGTAATCTTAGTCTTAATCTTAAATGCCTATTAATGTTTTCTGACATGCATTTTAAAAAGTGATTCAGAGTAGCTCTGTATGCAGTTCTTTTTCATAGCTGTCTTTTATTCCATCCTGAAAATAATGTGGACTACGTGCACAGGTTGCCACACTGATAAGGTGAGGTCAATGTATACTCTTAATCAATTTCAACAGCTTCAGCCCTTCAGGTATTTTACTGCAGAAGCAAAGCAGTGAAGGAATAATTCAGCAACATCTGACTAGTGACTGTGGAGTGTTTGTGAGGATTCAGCCCTGAAACTGATAAGATTTTTTAACGATTGGATAAATCAAAACTTTAATCCATAAATAAATAATATTATTTATGAATTATTATTCACTATTTTTACATGTACTACGGCTATGCAGTCCCATACGAACAACCTGCTCTGTGTGCTCTGACGCATGTCACAGCCAGCATTAAACCTGCTGACCACCACAAAAATAAAACCACTGCTAATGTTGTGACTGACTGGTGTATTTTTGTACTTGTCTGATCATTTTCTCACATTTTGTCAGTGTCCATAGATGACAACATGAATCATGTCTCAAGCAAAAGTGACATCAGCCTAAATGTGCAACATGTGATGTAAAGTGAATGTGAGGTTCCTCTTATCAAATGTACTCACATAGAATGAGTTACCAATACGGCCTATGAAAAGAGATGAAATAATTAATTGATTATCTATTATATGATTAGCTTTCAGTCACTGCATAGCTCTTGCTGCACCTATAGTATGTTAATCAAGAGTGCCCACTAGTCGTTGACTGCCAGTGATTGTGGAAAGCACTGACAGATGTCATTATTTTTTCTAGTTTGGCTATAAAGTGGTCCCTATAGAAAATGCAGGCTCTTGTCATACTGTATGCTTCACTGAAGTATCATGGGACAAAAAGACTCAAACATGACCTTGACTGGCAGTCAAGTGCTGAATCAATAGCTGGCTGTTTCTGTGTGAGTTAGATGGATCACCTTGCTCTCTGAGCTGTAGTTGCTGTAGGTACTTTTGTCATCCAGATCAAATCCAACAACTGTGTATTATTTCCTCTGATGTGAAAGTAAATACAGTCTAGGCAAAACAAAAAAAAAGCTTCACTGGGGATGTCTGTGAATCTTGACAGCTAATCACAGTCTCGCCTGCTGGAGACATTTATCTGGCATAGCATCTTGCTCTGTGCCTCACGGGTGCATGAACAACAATAAAGAGCTGAAAAGACTACAGACCTGTGGTGTCATCATCTTTTACAACAATCTTAGATATACTGGAGTTTAATGTACTTTTGGATTTTTATGACTGATACAAATTATTTGAAATAACGACTACATCAAGATCAAAGTTATACCAACAGCAGTAAATTATAAGGAGGAGCATTCTGAATATTACAGCATCCATGTGGCACTGAACAATAATGACCATTTAAAAAGGCCATGCAGTACATGTAAAAGCATTAAAGTTAGAAAGCGCGGCCAGTCAAGCAGCATGGTGGAGGAGTAGTGAGTGCTGCTGATGCCCGGCTAGACGGTTTAAATCCAGGCCCTTTGTTACAGTGGGTTCTACTTCAGATTCCTCCTACAATCCAAACATGTTAGGTTCATATGTGACTCTAAGCTGCCAGTTACAACAAAACAAAGCAAAACAAAAAACAAACAAACAAAAATAATAAAACACTGCTGTTTGTGGTCAATAGAAACCCAGTTGCAAAGGAAATATTATGTACAATATACTCATAAAATGCTCTTTATAATGTGAATATGAAGATGTATTTAGCAGCTTATATCTGCATTATGCATGAAAATGCTCCCATGCTGGGAATCGATTGAGACTATACTGTTTATTTGAACACAGAATTCCATTAGCTTTTCTTGAGAGAGACACGGGGCAAGTTTACACTTTGAGCACAAATCTTAGTAATAGATATTGTATTGTTTTTCATGTGAAATATATATTGGAAAAATAGGCTCTGTAATCCCGTTACAAACATTTCAAGGGAAACTAATGTCTTTGTTTCCTACAATGTAATAAGCCAAAGAAATCTTGTGCATCAAACCAGCGTTATATTTGTGAAAATGTTTTGTGTACAAAATGACTTCATCAGTAGAAAACATAATTAGCACAATTCATTTGCTGCTTAGTTTATCCAAACGCTATGCACAACACAACATGTCAAAACTCATCATCTCTCCAAAAATAGCTCTAATGAGCTGGAGGGCAGGCTTTTGTGCAAAGGGAAGCTATGATCAGATAAAGTAGACTGTTTATAGTAGCATACAGCTTCCTACAAACTGCAGCTCAAGCTATACATGCTCACCTTCTGTCACCTGGCTTAGATCCCAACCTGCTGTTGCAAGGGAAACAACATGAAAATCATCAAAACACGTCAAGGACTCTGACTCTGCACACCATTTCATCATGAGTGCTACTATGGTGAAGAGGCCCTTTTAAACTTGGGTGATTATAAGCCCTCATTTTCTATTCTGGCCCATCAAGCAGCTGTCTAAACAGAGCTGAGTTTGCTCAGGTACCAGTCTCTGGCTAAGGGAAATGCTGCGTGTTAGAGTTATTACCATGCACTGTTTTGCATCATTGAACATTTCTGGGTACTCGTCTAGATCCTGACCCACTTTGGCGTCTTTGTGTTTCCAATATTTAGATCAAGTGATATTGAGGAAGATAAATGCCGTGCTGTCTGACAGGCTGTGTGGAGGCTATATCATTGAGCAAATGAATTAAACAAATGCCAGAATCAAGGGTGCACGTTTTGATGAAATGAGTCTGCTATACAACCAAACAGATTCATGAAATCGCTTTTCACCCCTAAAAGATAAGAAATGGATGATCTTCTGCAATAAATCTGACTCTTAAGCCCTGCATGCTGTTTGCGTGTGAGAAGCTGTGATGTGTCTGGTTTATGAGGCTATCGATTTATTGTTCTGTAAATCAAACGTGAGCAAACAAATTCAGAAGGAATGCACTTATTTAAACAGCGGGATGCCTGTATTGCTTCAATCAATCTCCAGTTTTAATCACTGTAGCATATGCAGAGCTGCAGACAGCACCATTCATTATAACTACTACTCAGAAGATGACACGAGGTGTGTACTGTGAGTGACTGCGGTAGTATATTCCGGCAGCAGTCACGGTTTAGTCTCATAAAGTAGCTGTGACATTTGGCCAGAATGCCTGCAGTGGACTCGACTTGCTTAATGAACTAACATGTTCATGTTGGCAGCACATAAGTGAACCATTTATTAGCGAGCTGGGAGCAGACACAGTGTGCAATTGGGTTGGTAATGACAGCAGCCGCCAGATGACAACACCTTTCAACGAAGTGAAAAAGAGTTAAGTGCTTTTACTTTAGACATCGGTCACAATACAAAATCTTATGATAAAAAGACATAATGCTAAAATCACATTACCATTTTTTCCCCTCTGCAAGCAGATTTTGTCTGAAATAAAAATGTTCTAATGTGAGGATTTATGCAAAATAATTTGAGAGTACTCAAATGCCGTAATGCAAGTTAAAAGTTTTATTGTCCACCAGGAATGTGATTTGTTGTTGTCTTCTCACAACACTTAACAACCTGCAACTCAAAAATAGAAAAAGATAGAAACACTTTAAGATGAGAGTTAAAAAAAGAGCAAAGCACAATTGAATTATGGTTTAACGTTTACGGAAATATGCTTGTTTCTTTCACCCATAAACCTAAACAGAATAAGATGTAAATATAATAGATGGCTTGCTGTGTTTTTATATTGAGATGAGTGAACGGCAAGTGTGAAGTTTAGGCCATATAGCCATTTTAGCTTAGCAATTAGAAAAAAGGTGAAAACAGCTAACAAACCTCCATCTAAAGGTAAACAAAAATCTATCCCAGGACATCTAAAACCAAAATACTTAATTCAGTCTGCAGTATAGTCTATAATAATTTGTACAACTAACCATGTAACAAACATGTCAACATTTGTCTGGATTGATTCTGAGGATATATGACAAATGCCATTGTGTCCTTGGAGTGCAGTAGTTTGTACATGCAGCAAGCCTTTGTGCCGTGGGCCTGACATTTTGGCTGTGTGTGCATCAAATATAGTATGGTAATTCCCCTCAATCCACCGACTGTCTCTTTATGGATCCCCCAGTTATAATCTGTCAACACGCGTCTGACATCCAGGGTGACATTCTCTATGGAGATGCAGCTTTTAGCCAGAAACAATCAGCTCGTCCTTGAGATGGAGATGGAAGGTTATAGTCATCCTCACTCTCACCTCAACCTTTGTGGATGAGGTTTATAGTCTTGTTAAGAACAAATAGGTACAATTATTTGAGAAAAGAAGGCAGCAAGCATGAGAGTTAGCATGTACAAGTGTGCAGCCATCATTTGTTCACACAGCGTGCTGCATGTTTAATAATGCCCCGCTCTCACTCTCTCAGCCGACCATAAACAGATGGTATTTTTACATGACTGCAGAATGTGTTCATATCAGTTAAGTTGTGGAACCTTTTCTTTCAATCCCAAATTCATATTCATTCATTTCTTGTCTCATTATTGAGTCGGTGAACACTGGCAGAGTAAGAAAAGGTACATTCTGAGAAACATGCTTATTTCCTTTCTTGCAGGGAAATAAACACCTAGCTTAGCACAAAAAAAGAAAAGAAAAGATCAAGTCCACAAAAAACCCCCACTAAATCTCATTAATCTATAAAGCTTAAAGTGTAGAACTATAATATACATAATTATAATTTAGTATTCATTCATTAAATATTAGTTCAATAAATAAATGAATTTAAATATATCCTTCAAAATAAAGTCTTGTTTTTTGCAAAACTGGCTGTAAACTCAGTTATCAGCCTGTAATACACCTATCTCCATCTTCACTGCAGAAATAGTGAATGTGAAGTCTGCTGGGTACATGTTTCAAAGACTACAATGGTCCAGTAACAATATCCTTAAATGTAACACAAATGTCAAAACAAATGTCATGTGGGGGCTTATATTAACAGATATTACTGTTAAGTTTTTTTTTTATTATGTACTATTTTCAGGTTTAACCTTAGAGGACAGCTTTTTCTATAGTGGGGTGTAAAATGCACAACTAATAAGACATCCAGATGGTCCAAATGAAAGTTCGAAAGAAAGTCATTTTTTTCTTTGCCCCACTTTCTTTGGCCACACTGGACTAGATGATAAAAGAGTTCCCAGCAAAGCTCTCAAGTATATCCACCAAAACAGTAAGACACAGGCTAAAATACCAGAATCCTTTTCAGTACAAATCAAATCTACTGCAAATACACAGAGAAAAGTTGTTCTAATTGTTAAAAGTAGCAGGTCTGAGATGCTATTTCCTCCTTACCTTTGTCAAGCTTTTCCTTTGAGTTCAACCATTGTTCGCCTTGAAATCCCAATTTATCTCTGTTCACTATAGACACAAGTTAATATCAACAGATATCAGCTTTACTTTTTCACAGGAACAGATGCATAAGCAGAGAGCATTCACTAAATCGACTTATGTGTTTTCTATTAAGAGTGCTGTGGCTCCATAAACAGTGTTGCCAAAGGTGATAAACTTGGCAAACCTGCAAAACAAACAGCTGCCAGTTTTTTATTGCGCCCAAGGCTGCAGGCCAGGACTGCTTAATGGACAAGAATCTCTATGTGTGGACTGACGGCAAAGAGGTGTGAAGGCAGCTGCAGAGCCTTTAAGCACTTTAAACACCGTTCTCTGTGCAAAACAATACAAATGCACAACGAGTAATGATTCTTTTTTGAAATCCTTTTTGTAATACGAATGTGAAAGGAGTTTAATCAGTGACGTTCACTTAAAAGCAGGCTTTGGGATTTCAGCTCCTGCCTGGTTTTGAGCTGGCGGCCAGCTTGTTATGAAAATGGATATGAGAATGCTTCTGGCAGAGGCTGCATGAACATCACTGGCATCCAGCAACAGCGATCACTTCCAACTTATAGGTGCAAATAAACACATGAGTTAGTTATGAGAATCAAGTTAGAGCAAACAAATGGAATTCTATTTTAACAATTTTTTTCTTGCCAGTTTTATATCCTCTTCACAAAATTAGACTGGCAGTTGTTCAAGAATGACAGTATTTCTGGACATAAATACAGAAATAAAACTGAGGCACATACTTGGACAGGTATATGCCTCAGTCAGTGGTGTCTCAGCTGCTTTACTGTTGTGTTTGTGAGATGTTTTTTTTTACAAATAAATAACACATAGCTGAATCTCACTGCTGATGAGCATTAGCTCTACATATTGATCCTGAACGTGATGAAATGCTTATATATCGTCCAACTTACTACTAAGAAAAAAATGCTGCCAGCTTTAGCTTAGAACTACTTTAAATACTTACCAAGCTACTTTACCGATGAAGGACTGGAAAATGTCTAATGACTCAGAACAATCTTCAGTCCTCTGGTTTCTGTGTCTGCTCTGTAAAGAAGAACAACAAAGTTACTTGTGACATAACGTGAGTTATGTTACTGTAGATTATTGCAGTTAGAATATACTGGAATAAAAAAACTGAAGAGCACATTGTGACTTCAGAATTTTTAATTCTGTGCATAATTGTATAAATAACCTAGTCCACTGCATACCCATATAAATTTAGTCACTATACTTTAAAAAAAAAGAAAAGAAAAGGAACATAGTGTAAGTTGTTCAGACATTGGTTCCATAATTATACAATAATATATAAAAAATACAGACTGACATATTAAATTCTTATAAAGTTTGGATCATTTGTTAATTAAATCTGTAGTTTCAGCTAAAAAACTGATTGTTCCTTCTGAACTTGTTATGATGTCTAACTTGTTTCACAGTTTTCTGTTTCACTGTCTTTGAGACTGTAAAATGTTACAGTTTATGGCTGACTCCTCGTTCTTGTTTGAATATTTCTTGACTCAGATTGATTAAGTGCAGCAAACCCTGCTGTAACAAGAAAACTAAATTCTTACATTTGTAATTCTTTATGCATTTAACAATGTTTATTTTAATTAAAACAGATTAGAGGGTATTTAAGTGTACGGTTTGAACAGGGAATTGTCTTGTCTCTCTGTATCAATCCCATGATACAACATGGTTTTCAGGTGTCCTCATAGATCATCAGGTATGCTGACAGCATTTGCCAAAAAGCAACACAACTGTTTTACAAAACAAAAAAACAAACAAACTCAGCAATAATCATGACATATTATTGCATCCATAAGAGAGAAAAAGAGCTTTCATATTCATAGTAACAACATACTGTAGCAACTATTGTTGCTGTTATTTGCACTTCTGGTTCACTTTGCTCTTTGCTGTTGTTCTTCTTATTTTGCATTATCAGCACAAATGTGCAATTAAGGTGTTATGCCTCTGATACATTTCAAAGAACTGCATCTTTGGAAAAAATGTCAGTAGAAAGCATGAATTATGAATAGGTCAGCAGGTATCTGTCCATAGGGATTAAGTGAAGCGGTGTTTGCATAGCTAGACATAAATCTGATTTACAAGACTCACGTTGTGATACTAATAAGATTAGTACAAAATAGCAGATACAGAGCAGAATGGAAATGTGAAACTCACTGATACAATTGAATTAAAAAAGGCAATGTAGATAATAAAAGGTAAAATAGTGAATGTTGTATTTGTATAATAAAAGAGCAGAATGCTTATGTTTCTGAAGCTGTGCAACGTCTTTCCTCTAGAAACTTTACATAATGTATTTCAGACTTATACCTGCACATAATTCAAGCCATGTAGCCACTCTGCTGTTCTCTCATGATTAATCATTTCTGATAACACTGCAGTTTTACTAAGATTTTGTTTTTCTTTGCCTCTTTTCTTTCCATTACTTTAATTGCATGTCTGTGCTTTATTGTGTCTTTAATGAGCTGTCAGAGTTATAAGAACTACGTGCTGTATCACTTACTATTGATGTAAATTAGTTTTAATGGTGATTTCATGAGAATCTTCAGTGAGATGGAAATTGTATTTCAATCGGGGAGCAGCAAGAAAATATCATTTTTAATCACACAACATAAATGGTCTGTTTAAATTGTTATGAGTCAAAGTAAGCATGAAATTAACCAAATGAGCTAAACTGCTGATTTTCTATTCATCGTCTGATTTATAATATAGATAGAAAATAGAATAGAAAAAGGTGAAAGTGAATCACTAAGACAACTAATGATTTTAACAAATCTAAACCTACCTGTTAAATATCTACTGACCTGTTACATTTCTCTCTGCAGCATCCACATCCCACTACAGTATGTTTCTATATCTAGCAGAAAAACACAAACAGCATGATAAAGATGTCAATCATATCTACAATAGCACCAATAATAAACAAATGTATTGTAGACTGCATGCAATCTTGTATGTGTATGATGTATACAACATTATTACATTCCATCACTGTGAAAAAAGTAAACCAATTCAAAGTGTTATAAATATCATGAAAAATTCTGAGGAGCAAATTTTGGGAATTAATTTTAGCGCCGATGTGATGTTTAGTTTGCCGAACATTATTTTAGTGTTTTATGAGAATTTATTATTTCATTTATCAGAGTTTATCTGACTCTAGTTAGAGATGTGAAAACAGTGCATTTATTTGGTGTTAAAAAAGGGCAGGTTTACTTTTTTTAAGTGGAAGTTTAGTCATTAGAGAAGTAATTAGTACTATTATTAAGTTTACCTGCTTAGTGTTTAGTCTTCCTTTCAGCCCCATGAGCTACATTCTTAATGAGAGCCAAGCTTCAGGTGTACTAATCACAAAAGAGAATCAAATCGCTAAATGGACTTCAGCTAAATGGACAAGTGTATACAGTTTTCTCTTGTTGAATGACAGAAATGCATAGAGAGGTTAGCAGAGACATTGATAAGTTGCCATTTAAAGACACTGACCGTGGTGTTTTCTTTCAGCAATAACACACTAGCAGATGATAAACAATATCTACGTACACCCTGTACGGTCCATTATGCTCATCATGAGCCAGCTTCAAACGGTGAGCTTTAAGGCATTATTACAATAATGTATGAGGATTTCTTACCTCTTTTAACTCCATATCATTCTCACAGTCAATCAGAGTGTGTGTTTAATGATGCAAATATTCAGAGAATGGATTAGGAAAATAAATTTATTTGTTTCTACATAAGAAAGTGATCAAAGATTCAAGGACGATTAAGTATGAATCTTAATTATTTAACAAACGGCTCATTTGGGATAGGCTGCTGGGCTTTCTTTATGAAACGCACTAGTCTTTACCTGAAAGCAGAAGTTTTAGAAACAGTTTTAGTGACAAAACAACTCACATGTTCTTATGTTTAACTGTTAAAATGTATCCAAAATATCCATAGCCACCTATTTAGAAAGTCTTACACATTGTGTTGATGTTTATGTTGTTTTTATTAAATACTTTAAGTACAAATACAGGTTACACACAGAACAAAACATGGATTATAAATTACACACTGTACATTTCTGTTTGCTTTCAATCCAAACATAAAATATGTTTTGCACGATTATGATGTCACATCTTATACCATTTAAAATCACAATATAACTTAGGCTAACGTTAGGCTGTCACATCAACTCAGTTCATATCAGAAATCTGTGATGAGAAAACTTAGACAAGAAGACTGATTTAGATTTCTAAACATGTAACATTTTTAAATGAAATTTTTTAGATAATTTAATTATTTTGCATTCAAGTCTTAAAAAGTCTGAAAAAGGTTCGGTTTTCATCTGTTGCCTTTAATGGTGTTTATTGCACAGTTTAAGTTCAGATCATTATGTGCTCTGTTTGTCTCTTACTGCAAGAATTAAAATCAAACAGGATGTGAATCTTCTGTAGGCCAGCACTGATTCAAGAGAAAAACTATCCTAGGCAAATTAATGAATACATTTGTGTGAAAAACTGTGTCTTGAAGAAGCCTCACAAAGTTACAGTTTCACAGGTATTACTCTGAAAAACATCCGCCTACGCCAGACTAGCCAGACCAATTAGTGAACTGTGGAGAAAAGGATTGGAGGTTAAAAAAGGATCATTCTGAACTCAGTGTGTCACATTTGCACTGCTGTTCTGTTTAGGTTAGGATCCATCCTGCTTTAAAAAAATTTTGGATGACCTCCAATGAACTAAGCTCGGCTTGTGAATTTTTTTTGTGAGTTTTCAAAAAAATAATAAAAAATGTAGTGAATTCTAAGTGATCTGCTACTAGTTTTTATACAATGTCCTAATGGAAATGCCATTTAAGATTCAACCCCTGTAGTTCAGCCGTAATCAACGTATGACCCATGAGAAGACTACACATCATTTAATTACAGTGCTGTTTTTGAAAATGGGATGGGAGAATGGAAGACTTCACTGTTACACCAGGCAGCACCAACATCACTGCTCTTTGCTTTGTTTGTACTTTATATTTACAGTACTCTGTGTCACACACAACACACTGTTGAAGATGCCAGAGTGGGACAGTAAGACAGAGAGACAGAACCAACATTTTGTCACTTAGCCTAGTCTAGATATGGTCATATGTGAACATGAATATGCACATTTATTGATATGCATATTCATGTGATTTTAGACATGTAGTGCCATAACTCCTGCCTTTACATACATTTCAAATGCTTATGGATAAGTAATCGACATAAATACCATGACTACCAAGTAAATCCTACAATTAGCCACGATGGCTTAGCTAATATGGTAGCCATGTCTGAGTAGGATAGACACATAAAACTAGCTGGCCAAAGCTATTACATTTGTAATGTTTTTGGAAGGTCAAATTTATGCAATGCCTTCATACATATAAAAAATAAATTACATATGTTGACAATGTGCAAATAGATTGCACATGCCAAACAGTGCAAATGTTAATCACTGAAATCATTTAAATAGAAGCTGTTTGACCAAGTGAAGCATGCTAAAAGATCTCAAAATGCAACGCATCATGCTGCAATCTAAAGAAATTGAAATGAGGTAATTACTCCAAAAATTACTCCTAGAGCACAATGATGACTCATCCAGGAGGTCACAAAGGAATCCAGAACATCATTCAAAAAACTGCAGGCCACACATGCCTTAGTTAACGTCAGTGTTTATGATTCAACAGTAAGAAAGCGACTGGGCAAAAATGGCATTCATGGAGATTTTAGGGGGAAAGCGGCTGCTGACTAAAAAGGACATAAAGTGTCACTAACACAGCAGTGTTAGTTTTACTCCAGATGTAATTTTTGAAAAAAAAAATTCAGATGTCATTTTTGAAAAAAAAAATTCAACAGTCAAACATGGTGGTGGTAATGTGATGGTCTGGGGCTGCTTTGCAGCTTCAGGACCTGGATAACTTGGCATAAGTTATCCAGGTTATCCATAGATTGAGATGCTGTGGCATGACCTTAAACAGGCCTTTTATCTGAATCATGTGTTACTGAACCACATGGTATGAAACAAATGGTATACCACCAGAAATCACCAAATGCCGCTAGAACAGAATTGGTATGCCATCAAACACTTTTGATATAAGCATTAGAGTTTGCAATGGCATATTCCAGTGTCTCTCTCCTAGTCTGACATCTCAATGTGCTGTGTGTGTCACTGACCCTTAGGAACACTGATTACTGTAATTATGATGAAGCAAAACAGGGGTGATATTGGTGCTGTGAGTGGAGTGAGTCACTCGTGTACTTCACACACACATTGTCATAAGACCGCATTGTATTATGTAGTATTATCCTGAGCTGATTAGTATACCTCCCTAATTGCTGCATTAAAGGCAATAAAGGAAAACTCATTTGTCAAATTCCAATACATAATTTATAAGAGGTTTAATTTCAAAAATCTGACATAATTACATGTTTTGGAGGTGCTGGTTTTAAGAACAACCTTCTTGTACATGAGTCTGTTAAGTATGTCTTTCCATTTGCTCCCTGCATTAAAAAAAAGACTTTATCCTTTAAATATACAAAATGAGAATACTGTAAGATTAGGTTTTGTAGATGTATGTGCTTAGTGAGATTATTTTTTATTTCCATTTCTGAAGGTGACAGACAAAAAATTATGTTACAACATTTTATGAGGAATTTTTAAAAAATTATAAATAATTTGTAATTGGAGGTTACATCTCTGGAGCACCTTCAGTATCTACCGTAGGGATGTTTTCTGTATCCCCTTCTTGCCAGCCGTAAAACAGGGGCTTTGAGACTGGGACGGGGAGTCACCCACTCCTCCTCTGTATCTGTACAGTGAAAAACACATTGCAGAAAGCTGCTGTGCTGAGAAAGTTCATGTCACAAAGTTAAACTGTGAGTTTAGGTATTGTATACTATCCTCTCACAATCCATTTAACCAAAGACAAGAAAGTTCCAGTGCACAAATTCTAGCCCAGGCAGTATAGAGGTTTCTCTCCACAGAAAATTAATTTCATAAGCTCTTTGCCCTCTGTTGGACCAATACTAAGACCTGACTGTCAGCAATTCCTTCCTTAGAGCCAAATTACATAAAGATGGCCACCTCTGCTGTATGGCACATTGCACAGCTTCCAAATAAGAAAGTGTTTATGGAGCAGAAAATCAAATCATTGCCCCCTTGGTTTTGGTTTGGTTCGACCTCAACACCCCAGTGCACAATTCATTGTGCTGAAAATGAATGAGCCTGCAAACACGCTGTGGCAACCAGCTTATCGCCACTGTCATCTGACAACCACGTAACTCTGCTTTACTTAGTAAAATTGTAACTTGAATTAAAGCTCTACATGTTTAATTCTATAGTTTAAGGTTATATGTACGTTATTGACCAAGAAAAACTAAAGAAATTACACATACATAGATATATATATATATATATATATATATGTGTGATTTCTTTTCTTTTACTGACAGCAGAAGTTACTCTGCTGATAACAACAGCCTTTCTGGAATAACCCCACCTTTACAATGCGTAATGGTTAGGCCCCCTGAGCATCCACTGGCACATTTACTGTTCTTGTCAAAGGCAGCTTGTATCCTGGATGGTAGAAGGGGTGAGGCATGCAGGAATGGCTCCCTGGCTGAGGATGATTAGAAATGAGCTGGAACCACAAGGTTTTACCTTCATTTCAGCCAGTATTGTGTGACAAATACCTTTTTGGTGTCAGGAAAGAATTTCAATAATTATAAAGGTTATTTATTAGAAATGTTGTTTTTAAAGCTTCCACACGTTTACCAGTTAACATACATGTCAATGATTGTTTTTCAGTTGTCACTTAAAGTCAGATGCAAAATAAACCCAGAAAACTGATCAAAAGACCAAAGTCTGGCAAATTACAAAAACAAAATAAGATATACTTACCATAGTTGTTGTAGGCTTCATCACTGGTTCCATGTCCATATTTGTAATATTCTGAAATGCTAAATCAGACAGAGTGAATACATCACAGTCAAAACAAAGGCTCATATCGACATATTTTAATTTTTGTTAGACATGTAGAAATGTACTAGGTAAAACACTTTTCACTTTTCTGTTTTCTTATAAAACCCTTTTTCGTTCAAAAAAAAGGTTTAAGTTTTTAAAAATCAGTCATTATTATAGATTTTCTTTATAGTAAAAAAGACACATTTTCCTAAAATACCTGGCTGCTGAAGATTTTAGCAAATGTTACTCAAACAGCACAAAATAATGTATTTGCTGCTTTCATCTGTGGATTAATAAACATTTAAAGCTTTAATGAGTATTGCTGGCAACAACATGGTGTATGTAGGATAAACTATGGTGCCCATGTTGCCAGTGTTACTCACTGATGCATTTTTATTAGCTTAGTGAACCAAAGGAATAAGCAGGATCAGGGTTTGGCTACACTGAGATTACTTACTGCATTATTAGCGTTAATTAATTGTTGGTTTTTTATTGGTCTTTTCATTAAAGTAAATTAACACAGTGCAAATTCATGGTGCAGACTGAATGTTGTTAGCAAACAATGTCAGTAAATGGATGTCTTAAATTATTACTAATGAACTTATATAATGTTGTTGTGATGACCTATAAGTCACAGAAAACTGTTCACATGCTGTATTATAAAACAGATGGTGATTGAAAAAAGTATTGAATGACTGAAAACTATTTTTCTTTATCCAGCATTTATGTGTAAGTGTTACCTCTTTGATTGACTGTTGTAGTTGTCCTCATAGGAATCATAACTCTCATCATCATATTCTCCTCCATATCCATCATCGTAGCCCTGTGAGGAAACACGCTGTAAGCATGAAAGTCGACATGTCTCCTCATCTCTATCCAATTTAGCTGGTTAGAGATAAATATAAAAACAATCAATATTTTGTCCCATGAGCAAAGTCCATTACTTTGTGTGATAATAGGAGAGGAAATAGAAAAAAGTTATGTCCAACAAATATTATTGATTGAGGTTTGCAGGGGAATATGTCTCACGAGTGGAGCCTAATGGACACCTCCTGAGCCTTAAACAGCAATATGGATCTCAACTATTGACAAGTGACTACTTAGGAAGCAAGTACAGAAAGCCAGCATGTAACTACAGTCATGTTCAATAACAATAAAAATGGCTATGGCTAAACAGCATGTGAGACACAGTAAATTCATCCTAAATGTTTCAACAGTTGTAGAGATTCTTGGGGGAATGTCTTTCCTCCCATATTAGTATTAGTATTTAAACACCACTTCACTCTTGTTTGCATATAATAAGCTACCAACACAGAGCAAAGGTCATTGTTTATCATTATGTTTTACAGAATGTGATATTATATAATTACATATTGAGAATAAGTTGACAACATGTTTGTTATGAAGGTTGTATGGTTGTTATTAAGGATGAAGGAACAAAGATGTCTTCAGTGTAAAGGTTACTCCTATTACACATTATTCTGTGTTGTTTCTTAGACTCTCTTTCATCAGTCTTTAAATCCAATTACTTGCTGTTTATTTATATATAGAACTCTATTCTCAACTCTAATACAAGTAACTTTCCTTTTGGAGCAATTCAAGTAAACCTTATTAACATGGTTAGAAGAAACCACAGAACAGAGGTTTCTGATATCAAATTGGTTACTGTGGCATGTAAACATCTCACTTCTTTCACTTTAGTCTTGCTTGATTTGTATAAACTTTGTATGTTCCCTTCATTTTTGAAGATACTAATTTTGTTCACCAAACTTTTACAGTTTCACTTGATTTACTCTCCAAACAGAACCATGTGCTTTGACCATACATCTGCCACAAACCCTCTGGAGAGACACAGGAAAGCTCTATAAAATCCTGATACACTCATTTGAACTGCTTACAAATATGATATCATAGCAATAAAGTTTTATGAGCAGAAGCAAGTGCTTAGTGGACCTTTTGCCATGAGTTTTTGCCTTTTGGCACTCAAGCTACCCTATCTTCTTGTCCTCTGGGACTGTATACAGCCTGAGAGAAAACCTCCAAGTACTTTTCAGAGTTTAAAAAGTACTTTTCTAAAATAGTAGAGGACTGGTACTAGATTTGAATGTCAAATATACAGCAATAAATGACAGTGGGCATGAAATTGCAGCATTATTTAAGATATCAGGTCTCTACTAACTATAAAAAATATAAATTGTATGCAAAATAAATAACCTATTGTGTTTTAATTTACTAACAACATTCTTAACATTCTTATGGACAGCACAATGACCAGTTTCATCATAATTCGTTATTTCGTGCTTTGATGGGTCATTAGGTTGTCACAGCTTCTGAAACAAAATCTACACCTCTGTGTGTAAAAGATGATAAATGACTGAATTCCGCTAAATCATTTCATACGCATATTTCCTTTGCCTTGGGACACACGAGGCAAAGAAAATATGCACTATGTGTGTGTTTGTGTGTGGGTTGGCACACTTGGTTGTGCATGTGCACACTGACGTGGTCAGCATACCAAGCTTGTCCTGGCTGTAAGAGAGAGAGATGGGCCTGATACCACATACACATACATGCTGATGGTTTTGTGCTTTCTGAATATTTAAACCAGGTACCAGTAAATGCGACACAGACCCAATATTGTCTCCTGATTCTTCCTTCGCTCCAGCACAACACAGCACAGATGTGCATAGATCTATCGGAAGATACTCTGCTAAATAGTTTATTCATGACAATAGGAAAAACCCAGGGTAACATAAACAGCTTAACTGGAATAACACCATGAATGGAAAAACTGTGTTTAGAAAAATAAAGTTAGCTTTTGTCTTATGTTTTTACCTTTTTTACCTACCATTTAAAGAAGTTTAGTGGCATTAAAAGTGCTTAAGTTTCTTTTCCATTGTTATCTAATTGCTTCTAATTCCTTTCAAGCTTTCTGTTTCAAAATGAGCTTTACCATGATACCAAGTGTTCAGTTAGCTTTAGACGGACATTTTAAATCAGTAAAATATATTGTGAGTAAAAGCTTCAGTGAAACTGGTTTGCGTCAGGTCTGGTTTCAACAGCACATTATTTCTTCCTTCATCATTCCTTCCTCTAACAATAGAGTAATATCATCATGGATTAGGTGAGGCTGCTTTCGATAGTGCTTTGTTACACAAAAGCAGACACATCAGCATGAAGAACATGAAGCATAATAACACAAAAGAAATTACATTTATGACACACTCTCCCTCTCCTGTTGGGTAATGCAGACTCAAACAGCTCTGGTTACTGTGTGGCTTTATTTGTGTGAGTGTGAATTTGACTAAATTAAACTTACGGATTATGTCAGGGATTAAGTTGTTCAGGGGATCCAATACTTCTCCTTTTCTTGCATGAGTCTTTCCCCCAAAGGCTGAGTAAGAGACCTGTGTATCTCGGTAATTGACCATTCTGTTAACAATCCCATATGACAAACTGCTTCACAACTGGACCATAACTGTGGCTCAGTCACTGGATTAATTTCAGTAAAATGTAATACTAAAATAAACCTACAGTCATTTAAACCCATCATAGCCCACCACTGTAACTGTTGTGTGTGTGCTCAGCTCACCATGAGGAAAGTATTGATAGATATCTCTGAGTCATGCTGCTGCTGTTTTATTATCACAGCAGTTGTTTGGTTTGTGTGTGAATGTAGATGTTAAGTTGCTTTCTGAAGACAAAGCTATTCCTAGTTCTTGACTTTATTAAAGTCTGGTCTTTTTGACTACAAATAGATGCAACATACACAAAACAAATGATACCAAACAGATAAAAACAACAAACAAACAAACAAACACACACACACACACACACACACACACGTATGATGTATAACAA
>OMLM01015624.1:49852-64005 GCA_900302695.1 Helostoma temminkii | reverse complement strand
CCTTTTTGCACCCGAGGACGGACAAATTGACTTAGCAGCTGCCTGTGGACGTGAGCGTGACTCGAACATGAGACTAAAAGACAAGAAACCAGTCGAGGAGGGATGGCAGAAGACAAAAAAGAAAAAAAGAAAAATATCATACAATACATAAAATCATGCATACCAGTGAACTTCATGCAGTGCAAAAAATCCAAGCTATATATATAGATATTTATATATGTGTGTATATAAATATGTATATATATATAAATATGAATATAAATATTATATATTCCTGTAATAACACAATTCAACTTTTAAGTTTGTTAGTTTATACCCCATGTTGTGTGTTGGTGTACACTGTGTGTGTGATCTGCCTTTGTGCACCATTTAAACCCACCTATCCCTAAACACACACACACACACACACAGATATACACACTCTATACCCCAACCCAGCTGCTGTTTAAGATCTTCTCAACGTGTGGAAAATAAAGGAGAGATTTAATTTAATAAGGATGAAAACAAAAGGAACTCTTGAAGTAAAAGAAACAAACTGGATGCAACGTTTTAACCTGGGAACACACACACACACACATGCACACACACACTAACACACATGCTCCAGCCCTCATCAGTCCTCTCCCTGTCCACACAACGTCTCCCCTCCCCATCACCTTTTTGTCTTGTTCTCTCACCTTCTCCCACTTCCCCTCCCTCCTGGCTTTAAGTACGTCTGTCTTTATTTTACTGCTGGACTATTATTCTTGTACAGACTGTAAAATGTATTATTTTGTACAACTTTATTGAAGAAAAAATAACTTGTAGAAGATCCCTGTGCCTTGATCACGACTGTACGTGTAAAAATGAGCTAATATGTAAGTTATGTTTCACTGCGCTGTACAGCTGGACGTGTCTGTCCCACCTCGTCCGTGCTAGCTCACCCCTCCGCTGGGGGCTGGAGGGGAATGGCATCGGATCGGGGCGGAGGCCTTTCGTCTGTTGCTTAGTTTCCATTTTTTCCCCACATTTGTTTGTTCGTTGATTCATTTGTTTTGCTTTGACTCTCCTCTGGTTTATACAGTATAATAGGATTTGAAGAAAAAAATGAAGAAAAAAAGATAATCAGACACACCACCTTAATGCTGTGTAGTGAACGATGCTGAATCCTAACACAATTTAATATATATAAAATATATTTCAGATTTTATATTTTATATATATGTACTGTACACTGATATCTATCTCCCTTGTGAGCTGCCCCCCAGGTTTTTTTGCTGTCAGTAACACCTGCATACATTTTCAGAAGGTGGTGATTCTGGGTGCAATGGGATGAGTATTCATTTCTTTTTTATTTTAGCTTTTTTGAAGAAGAGGGAATATCCAATTGCAAAACATTGCTTGTTTCTACATAAACCAAATTCTTTTTGCCTAAATAAGAAGATACAGTATTGTATTAAGTGTTTGGTTCATTCTGGTATTGGATCCTCTCACCTGAGGGCTACAACACATAGCCAGCTGCCAGTTTATTAAGCACAAGTGGCCAAATGCAGGCTAATTCAACTGTTCTGCAAACAGTGCTCATTTCTGACAGTGATAATTTCTAAGAAGTGGTATTTCTTAAATTGTGTCCATAGCATTTACATCAGTGCGAGTAAATGGGAGAAACATCTCTTAGCAAAACATATATTTAGAACTACACAATGTAACTTTTTTGCATATTTTTAGTAGAGATATATATCCAATAAATTATCTTAATGTGGTGAGATTTTGTCAAAGCCTCCTGTGAGAGTCACTGAAGAGCTCTAACAGTAATGGGGAGATATTCCCTTCTAAAGGTTTTTGAGTGAGGTTCCCCCTTCTAACCAGTCAGAGCAGGTGAATGCTGTGCATCACATACTCATACAAAAGGGTACTTTTTGAGTACCTATGAGATACCACGAGTTTTGACCATGGACATATGGTTTTGACACAGCATTGGTATTCGACACCCTGGGTTGATTTCTTAAAGGAAATACATGAGAAAAGCGGGCTCTGAAATTTAGATATTACAAACATGTTGTGTATTACATACATGAGGGAACCTGCATACACAAATAGCTACATGTAAATTAACTTATCCTGAGGCCGTGTAGACCTGAGTTTTTACAGCCTCCAAAATGACTGTAAAGCTCAATTAACAAAAACTGAATTTATAGCTCAACATTATAATCTTCATAAAGTTGCAGGACCGTTGCATAGACTGCATTTGTTTCAACCAGGTGTACTTAATAAACTGGCAACTGAGTGTAGACTTATCTGAGTTTCTGGCACCCGTCAGCCTTGAGAAATATCATGTTTACCAAAGTCACATCGTGCACGCTTCACAGTATGTGTTATTAGTTACTTTCATGTTTTATTGAAACATACAGAGCCAGTTTGGGCAGTATTTCTTGGCAGATGCAAAAACGCTCTCCACTATGTTTCTGTTTCGAGAACAGCACCACTGCCTTATTTCCCAAGCCTCTCAGAGCTGGATTATTTAGGATTATACACTGAAAAGTTATTCTCTGTGTTTTGCAAAAGAAAACTGAGTATAATAACAGGTCTTGATACAGTACCACAGCCAAGAAGAGGGGACATCATCAACACTTTGCAAAGGAACAGATTAACCATGAAGGTGTAGACCAGCTTGATATTTTACACACTGACAGGCTTCTCCTGGGAACATCATTGTAATATTCTAGTATATAATTATTTGACTTCTTTTCAGAGCACTTTGAGTCTCCAGGTTTATTTATGCACCTTAATCCATCAGATATGCAGCAGTGGTAATGTGATGATGAGGGGATTACATTCACTGTTTATTTTTAAGTCAGAACCCCCTCACCTGTGCTATACAGGGTGCAGCAATAAGTGAGTTTAATTTTAGCTCAGAAAGTGGTGCTGTTTTGGCATAAAGTGTTTTCGGTAACATAGATTTTCTGCATTTTTTAATATTTCTTGTACATTTTGTACACAGACTGAGAGACACATACACATAGATATAGGTGCATACTGATTTTAGGTACAGGGGAATTGTTTTTTAGCTGAGTCATGTTCCATATTTGGCTGGTGTGTTTAAGATCTCAGGGAAACAAAAGACTTATTTCAACCAAGCCTGTACATGCCCTGCTTATTGTTGACGGCATGCAGAGATGTCGTGACTTTCGAAAGACATGCAAGCCATGAAATGGTTCTAAATTTTGTCAACCACATTCTGGATGAAGAAAGTTAACACCAGAGCTAAATGAAACTAGTATACATTCACAGCATGCAGTAAAGATTGTGCGACCGGAGTCGAGAGTCGAGAAGAGACCAACAGCACGTCACATGCTCGTCTTGTGTTCTTGGAAATCTTGCCGATACCACATCTGTTTCCTTGTTGGAGCAACAGGATTATGAGGTGAAGTTGGTAATTCCTCGTTCAGTAACACGAGCCCACAGCGACAGTGTGTACAGACTGACAGTCACACCTCACAAAGAACTGCACTATTGTTTCACTGGTTTAGTGTTTCGTCTATGCAAAGAATGGAGAAGTGATAAGTATGTAATAAAGGTTCGAGCCCCTCTAAAAGCTCAGGTTAGGCTAAACCTGTTATCAGAAGCTGTAGAGGTGGTTTCACAGTGTGCTCCATCTGACATGGGACCTGTTGCAACCAGTTAATCTGCCCAGTATAGCACCACCCACTATGACACTTTCAGCTAAAAGAGATTTCAGTGCTGTTAAAGGGTAGGATCAGAGTCTGTGTCGCTTTCTATTGATTTAAACCTCCAACACTAAATGACGATGAAATCAGATCGTTCAGCATTTCATTCTCTAAACATTTTCACAAGATTTTAGGATCCAGATCATCCAAGCTGTTTCCACAAAGTTGCATTAAAATGTCCCTTAAGGAACTAAATAGGTTCAATCCCGACAATGAAAAGTACAAAAGTATTCTGGTGTGGTAAACATTGCAGTTTAGGCTACAGACTAATCAGTTGTTGGGGTCTGGTTACAACAGCTTCATGTCTAATCTACAGAGAGCAGTGCAGAAGCAGATTTTTAACTTGTGATTTCATGTGAATTTAAAAAAACATTTAGTTATTTAGTTTTTTCTTCAGTATAATGCAAGTGAAGTTCTCTGCTATATAATTATTCAATGTCTTTTCTGTAAGACACAAAAATAATGTTTTGCCAACCTCGCATTTAAAGCAGCCTCTTAACTCCAGTGTTTTAGCTGGTGAGAAATAGCATTCTGAGTGGATCTTGATATTTTATCCGATTATACCTTTGAGTGTGTAAGTAATTATTAGTCATCTAATTTTGAAATTTAAAGTACATTATTTAGGACATTTTATTGTAAACGAAACATCAGTATATTTACACCAAAGATGTGTTTTACTTTCAAACCTATTATCTGGATTGATGTGATCAATAGTGAACTCGAAGGGTTTATCAGTGATGTGGTAATATTTCAGATGGGAGAATGTATCATTCTCCCCCGCTCCACAAGAGGAGGCCAAATCTTAAAAACAAAAGACAAATGGAAAAACACGTGGGCCGAACCGGACGACAAAATATACTTCCTCCTTGTAATACCCCGCCTCCACGTTTCCATGCATTGGCGCGCTTCGCCCCTGTGGCTCTGCGCTCCTCCCCGGGTGCTGGTGCTAGTCTGACTCTAGAGGGGCTGCGGGTGAAAGCACAGCAGGCATGAGTGTAGCGGGTAGTGCTCGATCCGGTTCGGCTGCTGGCCCGGTCCAGCAGGGACTAAAAGAGGCTCTGATCGAGACGCTGACAGCCATCCTGTCCCCGGCTCAAGAAGTGCGCGCCGCAGCGGAGGAGCAGATCAAAGTGCTGGAAGTGACAGAGGGTGAGTGGTTCCTCTATGCTAGTTTGAAGCAGGTAACAGGGGTTAGCTACCCGATGGTCCTCACTCATTAACGGCATGGTCCTCTGCAGGGACAACAGACATCTGTCTGCTGCTCTTATGCTAACTTTTACTGTTGTCAGCTACTCTGAGGAGCAGCTAACAGTGAAACTGTTAGCCGGGACCTGCCTTGGCTCCAAGTGGCTAACGTTAGGCCACATTTCAGAACTTATTGCTGACTAAGTTAACTGTAAAACACATTTAAAACATGATGTTCTTACCCAGGTTGTAAGCTTGACACCTTGAATTGCTCGAACAGACATGATCGGATAGGTCACAGCTAACTAAGCGTGTTAAGCTAGCTACAAGTTCATCACAATGCGTAAGGTAGCGTTAACGTTATAATAAAGCACATGGGGGGCTGTGGACCCCGGCCTCAACAGCCCAGAAGCAGGGTGGACACGGGTTTACTGTTCTCATCAGTAAATAATAATACATTTAACCTTAAATTACATTATTTTTGAGTTTCGTCCCTTTGAATATCGTTAATGTAGCTTATCCTGAATCTATGGCAACACGCACCGTTCTAGTCTCGAGCGCTTTTAGAATCAAATAACGTCGCTTGGAAACGGTTGAAGAACAGCAGCGGGTCCTGGAAGGTCCACTTCAGTTAGCCACCGGAACCGCTGGTCAGTCGGTAATGGGTCTTTAAAGTGCTGTATTAACCCGTGTTGGGACACTAATTCCAGTGGGCCCTAAAATAAGGTTACACCCAGAGTTGCTCTCACTGACTTATTCCACGGTAACTATGGAAACCATGGAGTGCCCGTTGACACGTTTTCCCGCGAAGATGTCTCCCATAGACACAGAAGCTTCTCCCGGGGATCCCGCCCTTCTCCCCCAGTCTGTAGTGAGCTGCAGTGACATTAATGGAATCAACAGAAAGTTCATCATCAACCATTCTGATAACCGAGCAAAATCAGGTTTCAGCTTCGCAAATATATGATGGTTGTCTTGTGGGGTTTGGCCAAAACCAGACAACTGAAGACTCACCCACTGTGACACACCCACAAGGACTCTCACTTGGACTCCAGGAAGGTGGCATCAACATTTTCCAGTAATTTTGGACGTTAAAAAAAGGACATCTAAAGACCTTTTGGGATAAAAAGTTTCTTTCTTGTTACTTGAGTGCAAAGCACTCAAAAGACACGTTGGATCTCGGGGCATCTTTTTGAATAAATAAAGTTATAAGAAAAAGAAAGTTTTAAAAGTTGATAATCAGTTTATAACTGGACCTTCTTGGTGCACAGCATCATCATCCTCCTCACTAGGAACGATTCTTGTATGTGGCTACACTGACATTTTCTCATAATGGGAACTACAGGGGCCACTGTTATGGAAAAAGTATGTACTGTATGTGTGTACTTTAGAGTACGGTCAACGATTTGTGAGTTTTAAATGATGTGACAATCTTCTGTTGAGAAATTAAACCAGTGTAGCACTCTGGACTCTTTTGTCTGGAGGGCAAATTAGCAGATATTGAAATTGAAATAATAGCCATAACAACAAAGAACTAAAATGGGACAGATGCACACAGCACCTAGTCGCTATAGCTTTTCCTCCACTAGACCTCCATTGTCTGTCTAGTGATCCTCGTGCCCCTGGTGAAAGGCCAATTGTGCGCGCTGTCGGCTGTACTGTAGTGTGGCTGACCATTTCCGCTGACCCCTGTCGAAGGCAGCGGCTCTGTAGGATTGTCAGCATTAACATTGTCTTCTGGCGCCTGATGTCACCATTAGTAAAACCCAGTGAGAGTTTGTTCAGTGTCGATGTTGATGAACCTCAGATCTTCGTCTGTCTCTACGTGCCTGCCAGGTTAGGATCAAACCAGCGTGATGTTAGCATCAGAGTTAGGGGATATTTTTTTTATACCCCTATTATCCCTGAAACCTAAACAAGAGAATGCTGTCACCTACCATACTGGTATGCAGGCTGCAAAAACACCCGGACATTTGCACTGCTACATGATTATTTACTGACCCACATCTTTGAAGGAGTCCTGCCAGTACGGTGTGGCCTATTTGTGTTGCTTTTCTCTTGTACTCACACAGTGTCTTGTTGTTATCATGTTGCAGTTGCTCACTTCCCACGATTAAACAGAGAAAACCAAACAAAGTATCTGCATACAAACACAGAATAACCCTAGAAAATACACATTTCGAGGTAAAACACAGCAGATGCAAAGGTTGTCAGTTCACGAGAGTCAACAACAGCTCTGAAGTGAAAGAAGGCAGGTCAGACTGCAGTTATCACTTGAGTTTGTTGGACAACAGAAACCGTGAAGTACAATACCAGCAGGGCCTTGTTTGCCTGTTCTTCTTCGCCAGCTCAAAACATCCAGGTACACTGATCAGGACTTGTACCATGAACTCAGCCTCGTCCCATTCTGGTAATTTAAGTAATTCAGGCATAAAGGCCACACATGATGTTACTACATGTGAGAATCTGCTGCAACTCGTTTTTACATTATAATAAACAGAAGACTTTAAGGTTTAAGTAATTTATTAATTTCAGCTCTGCTTTGTTTATCAAAACATAAAAAAATTGTGGTGATTATACAACACAAATATGTTTTTTAAAGTGTAATAAACAGAGTAATGTAAAGGGCATTCCTGCCCTCATTTTATTACTTGATGTTACATCCTTAGTTGATGTTGTAGGCCACAATATGAGCCTGAGTAATCTGTTTGTTGTTGTTGGTATTGGTGTTTTAAATGATTTAATTTTTTGTCTTCCTGATGTGCTCATGGTGTAGAGTTTGGCGTCCATCTTGCAGAACTGACAGTTGATCCTCAGGGAGCTCTCGCCATCCGTCAGGTGAGCAGAAATCAATGCAGACTTTTCAGATGAGCCCTGGAGCAGTTGAGGCAACTGGAGCACACACTTGTAATAATCAGGCCAATAATGATCATGGCCGTCTCTTGGTGTTTGTTTGCAGTTAGCATCAGTCATCCTGAAGCAGTATGTGGAGACTCACTGGTGTTCCCAGTCAGAGAAATTCAGGCCTCCTGAAACCACAGATCAGGTAATCCATTCTTCACCTAGATGTATTTATTTTGTCTGCTACTTTCAGAAAATACTAACTTTGACGCATGATGGTGCTTTGAGCCTAATGTAGTCGGACTCGTGCTCTCCTCCTCCAGGCTAAAGCTGCCATCAGGGAGCTGCTGCCAAATGGTCTGCGGGAGTCGATTAGCAAAGTCCGCTCCAGTGTTGCATACGCTGTGTCGGCCATCGCCCACTGGGACTGGCCTGAGGCCTGGCCACAGCTCTTCACCCTGTTGATGGAGATGCTGGTCAGTGGAGACGTCAATGCTGTTCATGGCGCCATGAGGGTCCTCACAGGTATGTAAAGCTCACTAACAAACACGCACGCTCACTTGATCTAGATTTTCAGAATTTTTTTATAGTTGGGTCAATTTGTAAGCTGCATACATTTTATATTTACATTTAAACTGCTAATTGCGTGTTTTTTTTTGTCTGTCTTACACAAGAAGCCAACGTGTCATTTTTGTTTGTGATCAGTTTGCTCTTTTTCCTCTTATGTCATTGTTTATGTAATGTTTCCAGAGTTCACTCGGGAGGTGACAGACACGCAGATGCCTCTGGTGGCTCCGGTCATCTTACCTGAAATGTACAAGATCTTCACCATGGCTGAGGTACTACAACAACTCTTAAAACTTCACAGCCCTTGTGCTGTGTACACACATTAACTGCTGTTTATGTTTTGTCTGGACAGACACATCACCGTAATGTTCTGTAACTGTTGCAGGTTTACAGTATTCGTACCCGCTCCAGAGCAGTGGAAATATTCACCACCTGTGCTAACCTCATCTGTGCTATCGAAGAACTTGAAAAGGTATCCTATAGATATTACATAATTAATTAATTGATAAGTGGAATATCAAATAATGACATAATGCAGCATTTTTTTAAATTTCAGTTCTTCCCTGTAAATATTTGTTTATTTGTAGGGAGCAGCCAAAGCGCTGATCTTCCCTGTGGTGCAGCAGTTCACTGAAGCATTTGTGCAGGCTCTGCAGATGCCTGATGGACCCTCGTCTGACAGTGGCCTCAAGATGGAGGTCCTTAAGGTGAGAGACTCTGTGGACTGTGTGCTTCTCATGTGTATTCAGCCCCTTTACTCTGATATCCCTAAAAAAATCTAGTGCAACCAACTGCCTCCAGATGTCACCTTTTTAAAAAAAGAGTCTAAATACAGCTGCTCTGTGAAGGCCTCACAGATCTGTTATAGAACATTAGTGAACATACAGGATCATGAAGACTAAGGAACACACCAGAAAGGTCAGGGATAGAACTGTTTAGTTTAAAGCATGGTTAGGTTACGCAAACATATTTCAAGTTTTGAACATCAGAGCATTAATCAGAGGAGTAGCCAAGAGGCCTATGGTAACTCTGGAGGAGCTGAGGAGATCCACAGCTCAGGTGGGACAATGTGTTTACTACTAGTCATGTACTCCACAAATCTGTCTTTTATGAAAGAGTGAAAGAAAGCAATAAGAAGTCTCGTTTGCAGTTTGCCACAAGCAAACATGTGGAAGAAGGTGCTCTAGTCAGGTGAAACCAAAATTGGTCTACGTGCAAAACGCTGTGTGTGGCAGAAACCTAACACTGCTCATCATCCTCCACTGTGAAACACAGTGGTGCCAGCATCATGCTGTAGGGATGCTGTCCTTCAGCAGAAGCTGATCAGAGTTGATGGGAAGACGGGTGGAGCTGAACTGCAGCTATTTTGCAAAGAAGAATTGGCATAAATTACAGTCTCTAGATGTGCAAAGCTGGTAGAGACATACCGACTTGCAGCTTTAATTGCAGCGAAAGGTGGTTTAACAAAGTATTGACTCACAGGGGCTGAATACATATGCACACTTTTAACCATTTTCATTTCACTTCACAATTATGTGATACAGTGTGTTGGTCTATCGCATAAAATCCCAATAAGTACATTTAAGTTTGTGGTTGTAACATAATGTGAAAAAGTTCACACAGATTTTAAATATACGGCACAAGCTACTGCTTGAGGACTTGCAGACGCAGATGGACAAAATGCTCCTTTTCACATCGCAAATTGTTTAAATTAAAGAAATCCGCATAGACATCTAAGGGATACTTATGTTGGCTTCAGTCGGATTTTGGACGGACTTGAGTGTAATGATATCTTCTTTTATTTAGCCACTCCTTTCTGCTGAAAGTAGTTGAGTGCCTCAAATCACACTGTATGTTTAGAAAGGGTGTCTGTGTATAGTAATGTAAAGTTTATTTCTTACATGTGCTGAGTGTTTTTTTTTTTTTTTAACTAGGTAGATGTGGGTTACACCCTAAATGGAATTAGTATAGAAAAGAAATAGAAAGAAGAAAAATCTGTACTTATACTTTTAAGCTGTGATTCTTCTTCCTCTTGTTCTTCTCACAGGCAGTAACAGCATTAGTGAAGAACTTCCCTAAACCCATGGTGTCCTCCATGCAGCAGATTTTGCCCATTGTATGGAACACATTGACTGAAAGTGCTGCTTTATATCCTTTATAATGTCATCCAGGCATTAGCTACTTTGCTATGGAAAAACACTGTTGATCATGTGTGCAGAAAACATTACTTTTCCATTCAGCGGCGATAGAACAAAACGTATCTAGACATTTCACTTCCTTTTTGACATCAGTTTAATGGACACTTACAGTATTGTGGTTGGAGCTTGTGGTTACATAGCAGTCTCTCTTAAACCACTGATTCACTGAACTGCGGCTGCTCGTTCTGTTACACAAAAGTTCTGCTTACTCAGGAAAATCGACATAAAAGTGTTGCAATGGGTTTTGAAACATAACTTTTTGCAAGCCTACTTTTATGGGTTAAATAAAACTCAGAGACTTCAGAGCAAAAATCCTGGAATCTTTGGTCTTCGGGGCAATTAATACTTAAAATAAGTGTCTGATCACAAAAACATAATTGCAATGTGAGAGAACTAAAAAGCTACAGTGACTGGCAGTGATTATTTTTAATGTCCTGCCACCATCATCCATATGTACACCAGACCATATGTCATCTTTTTTGCATTGTTGTGAACAGAATAACACAAGGTCTAACACCACAGGTACCACATGGACTAGATCATTTGATATCTGTGTTTCTTGATGTGTAAATTTGTTTATCAATGTGGGAACTCTGGTTCTCTTTAACGCATTAATCTAACAAGTCAAAATTCAAATCAAAGTGTCATCTTAAATTAAGTAGTATACTAAGACAAACACATTGGTATAAATATTCATGAGCTTAAACTGAATGTGATAACTCAAGAACCTGAGAAAGCAGTGACTTCATTCTTCACCACTATGATTTCTAAACACCATATAATTATACTTTGCTGTTTAGATGTTCTGTTGTACATATTGAGCATATGTCAATCCCAGGGCCTCTTATTTTATTGAATATTTCTTAACCATTTATTCACTTATGTAAGAACAGAGGTAAACTACACAGAGGAAGTGGATGACCCAGTAGATTCAGATGGTAAGCAGAAATCCCATTTCTACATGTGCTCTCACTTCTTGTTACAAAAAGAGCTTGCAGAGTTTAGACCTCATTGTAAAAAATCTTCTGCTTGATTGTTTTTGCAGGCGAAGTGTTGGGTTTTGAGAATCTGGTGTTCAGCATCTTTGAATTTGTCCACACGCTGCTGGAGAACAACAAGTTCAAGAGTACAGTGAAGAAAGCGCTGCCTGAACTGATCTACTACATCATCCTGTACATGCAGATCACGGAGGACCAGGTGAGGAATAATGTGGTTGAAAAAGGCTGCAGGAGCTGTAAAAGATCACAAGTTATATTGTAATGTTAAATCACTGGTGTCAGGCCTAATTGTTTGCACCTTGTTCAGATCAAAGTGTGGACTGCTAACCCCCAGCAGTTTGTAGAGGACGAGGATGATGACACATTCTCCTACTCTGTCAGGATCTCTGCTCAGGACCTGCTGCTGGTGAGATACTGTAAAAACCTGCTGCTGTAGACTAACAACAGTTTCAAACTTTTTAATGAACTGATAAAGTAGAGGATACAAACACAGACTTATGCCAAATCTATCTGATAGTGTTGCATTTCCTCTTATGCTCAAGGCCAGAACAGTCAACCTTCTGCCTCAGTCATTTCATAGCATCTCTTTGCTCACTTATCACTTCATTTACTAAGGAGAAGCTTCTTCAGTCAGTGTGAGCAGTAGAACAGTGTCAGCAAATTTGTGGTGTAAAAACATCATATGAATACAACCTAGATTTGTTTTAAGGACTTTACTTAAGAACAATATTACTTTACACTGTCTGGTTAGCCTGAGACGGTAGTGACCTTTGACCTCTGCTTACAGGCTGTTGCTGCAGAGTTTCAGAATGAGAGCGCAGCAGCACTGGCTGCAGCAGCAACCAGACACCTCCAGGAGGCAGAGCAGGCCAGAAACAGTGGCAGTGAGCACTGGTGAGGAGAGAGTTTAAGTTTTAAATTTAATAAAATGTAATCCTGCAGTCCTGCTTTTACTTTGTTTGAAGTGCTTTTAAGTCAGAAACATATTTATAATTTTTTGTTTAACCAGGTGGAAGATTCATGAGGCCTGTATGTTGGCTCTCGGTTCAGTCAAAACAATCATCACAGAGAATGTGAAGAACGGTCGTATCCAGTTTGACATGCATGGTTTTCTGGCCAGTGTTATCCTCGCTGATCTCAACCTGGCAGGTGAGTTTTAAAGCAGTGATCAAACACACAAGATGAAGATCTTTAAACTCTGCCACATCTACTAACTTTGTGATGGTTATGGTTATTGATTCCTGTTAAACAATGATAGTTTCTGGGAAGCTTAACATTGACAAATATTATTAATAGTGAAAAGTAAAAAGTGAATTAAAATGAAAATAAACTTGGAGGAGACTGATGTTTTCTCTCATATTTTGTCTTCTTCCTGTCGTGGTCTTCACTGCTGTCTTGTTGTTTTTTGTTTTCTCCGGGCCAGCGGCATCTCCATTCCTCCTTGGTCGGGCTCTGTGGGCAGCTAGTCGCTTCACAGCAGCCATGTCTCCTGAGCTCATCCAGCAGTTCCTTCAGGCCACCGTCAGTGGGCTTCACGACAGCCAGCCGCCCTCTGTCCGCATCTCCGCTGTCAGGGCCATCTGGGGGTGAGCAAACTACGCTTAACTGTGCTGCCACCCAACAGAAGAACATGTTTTTGTTTGGACCTGCTGCGAACATCATTCATCACAGATACAGACATTAAAGTTTAGAAACCATTTAAGAGTTTAAAAAGCTCACTCATCTATCATCAAAATATAAAGATGTTGGGTGAACAATATGTTAAAACACCTACTATCAATTCTGCAGATACTGTGATCAGCTGAAGCTGTCAGAGAGCACCCATGTCCTACAGCCTTTCCTCCCCAGCATCCTAGAGGGACTGGTACAACTGGCTGCCCAGTTTAGCTCCGAGGTGCTCACTCTCGTCATGGAGACACTGTGCATCGTCTGCACCGTCGACCCAGCCTTCACCACCAGCGCAGAGAACAAAATCTGCCCCCTCACTATTGCTATTTTCCTTAAATATAACAATGGTAATGATATAGCTCCTCTAACTTAATCCTCTGTTATACTACATGCAGGTTGCACTCTTTACATTTCAAAATGACTTCCTTTTATGTTTTACTCTTTAGAGGATTTACCCAGCTCGTAGATCTTTCTCTTATCTTCTCTCAAATCCCATCTCCCTCTCTCCTCCTCAGACCCTGTGGTGGCATCTCTTGCTCAGGACATCTTTAAAGAGTTGGCACAGATTGAAGGCTGCCAGGGCCCCATGCAAATGCGTCTCATCCCAACGCTGATCAGCATCATGCAGGCTCCTCCTGACAAGATTCCCACTGGACTCTGTGCTGTAAGTAGCAAGGGAAACAAGAAGGTACTAAAGTTGTAAAAAGATAATACCTGCAAGGTATTAGAAAGTAGTTATTAGTAGTTAGGTATTAGAGAGTAGAAAGCACATGATCTTCTCTATTGTGCCTTTACAAAGAAAAACCCTTTCATTCAACATCAACATAGATATAGAGATAGATAGTGTGTGTGTGTGTGTGTGTGTGTGTGTGTGTGTGTGTGTGTGTGTGTGTGTGTGTGTGTGTGTGTGTGTGTGTGTGTGTGTGTGTGTGTGTGTGTGTGTGTGTGTGTGTCATGCATGTGTGTGTGTGTGTGTGAGTTTGTATGTG
>OMLM01015624.1:27471-46247 GCA_900302695.1 Helostoma temminkii | reverse complement strand
TGTCACGTTTGTCTGTTCTTTTTTTTTTTTTTTTTTAATAAATAGATGATGATTATTATGAGGATGATGAGGAGGACGATCCAGATGCTTTAAAGGACCCCATATATCAGATTGATCTGCAGGTACAGTCTCAAACTTACTGATTTCACATGTCCTATTTAAATTCACCATCAGTGCGACACCAGCATGGATTAAGAAAAAGGGAAATGTTCTTCGTGGAGGATTTCTTTCCAGAGGGTTTGTGTATTCTGCAAGAGCTGTAAATGGTGGTAGATGTTACCGTTGGTATTATTGTAGCACCTATAAAGTCGTCATATAGATTTTCCAGAAAGACCAGACTATCATCAGAAGATGCATCAATCTTCACTAGTATAAGGGCGTTTCCTGTCCTTGGACATGTTAGATCAGAGGACTTTTGATTATAAGTAATGTATATTCATGACTTGTCATACTTTAAAAATGAACAATATTTCCCATCTGTCTTTTCCCAGGCGTACCTCACAGACTTCCTAACTCAGTTCGCCCAGCAGCCGTGTTACAGCATGTTCTCAGGCCACCTCAACAGCGCTGAAAGACAAACCCTGCAGTCTATAGGCCTCTAGCACCACTCTCTGCAGCTTTAACACGTCTTCTTTCATCTACAGCACTCTGAGACTCTCTTCTATTGACCCATCACTTACTTTCTCATCATGAATTTCCAGACGAGTAAAAGAAAAGAAGAAAACAATGTGGGATGTTCGGCTCAGCAGAGGAAGCGAACAGGGTGGGAAGAGACGCATGCACTTACTATATCTCCTGTGTTTCTCCATGTGATGGGATGAAGTACTCTGAAGATATTACAGTGGGAATGAAGAGGTGAGAGACTGCACAGGTCTGAGGACTCACCATTTCAGAGTAATATCAGACTGAACAAGAGGATTGAACAACAAAAAAAAAAAAAGCGGGACAGGTGAACCATGAAAAAATGAACTGTTTGCCACGTTCAACTTGTAACTTAGCCTGTTATTTTTGTGTTTCTGTATAAAACTTCCAAGAGACTTTACACTGAAGGAAAAAAAAAACATCCTGAAATGTTGGCGGCCTTATATTGTAGAATACTTTGACTGTTTTCGACATGAAATGAAAAGCTCTTAGACCAGCTGTCATGTCTCGGGTACGGTGGGTATTTGGGAATTCACATAGTTGCCATGGTGATTCACACCCTTGTCATTTCCTTGTACCCATTGAAATTTGGGATGGAAAAGTTTCTAAATAAAAGTCCTGAATGGACAACATTTCCAGATTGAGCCTCTGTTTCCTTTCTTGTCTCTTTGACTTGGGAAAAAAAAAAAACTAAATATGCAGATCATATCAGTTCAGTGATCATTTTGTAAGATGTGATATTGTCATGCTAATTAGTTATTTAGCAAGTTGCAGAGTTTCCACAGGAGAGATTGTGTGATTATCAGTGATCCTATTCACTTTATTGTCTCTAACATTATTAAGAGCTGCTCTCTTTATCAGGTGCATGTTAAAATTTGGACTATGCCAAGTCTTTCTCTGTCAGGGCAGGGTTGATGGGGGAGGGGGGCGCGCTGACCTTTTTGTGGTGCGTTCAGGGCTTCTAGTAATCTCTAAATTTGAACAAGCTAAGGAGGTTACTTTCTAACCTAAAGGCCATCTGAAGCCAAATCTCATATTTAATTACTGTAAATGCAAACATTTCAATATCACATCTAAATCTGTCTCCAACACGTATTTCATGTGGTTTAGATCTCCTGAAGTTTCTTGTTTTTATCTTTAATCATGTTTTAGTTTTTGCTGACTATGTTTTGGGACTGCCTGGGGATGTCAGCAATATTGTGTATGTACCTGTCTTCTTTTCGGTGCCAGAGTTAAGTGGTGGGAGAGGCAGGTTGCCTGGTCAATTAGGAAAAAGTACTTTTACTGCTATGGCGCCTTTGCTAACCTATAAGTTACCAGTCAGTGGACATACATTGAAAAAAAACAGAAAATCTCAAATTGATCCTACGTTGTTAATATTTCAAATGACTACTGAAGCTGGGAAACATTAGTCTTAAAAGAATAGTTACATAAACGCATAGTAGCATAAAACCAGCAAACAGTACAGTCTTCCTTAAACTTGCTAATGCAAGTTAACTAATAAAGTCAATTTAAAAGGATAACAGATCATTAGTGTGTATCTAAACTTTTGACTGGTAATGTACTGTGACTTTGCACAAATACATTATATGATGATAAACCTGCCTGGTTCCTCACACCCGGGTGGATAATGTTTCCGTCGGTTTGGGAAGTCCGTGAATGCAACGCTCAGCTCGTCACGGGTGAACACCGCCGCCGCCGCCGCCGAGCTGTGTCATTTCGACGGATAAACAAGTGACCGTCAACCAGTCCTGTGTCTCATGCTGTTCCGGAGCCAGGATAATGACGGAGAACGACCGCTAGTCCGTCATTCTTGTTTTCTGTCTTTGAAAGCCGCTTGTCTTTAAGTCGTCGCTTGGTCCAAATCGAGGATGGTCCTTCCAACGGGCAACAACATGTCCCTCGTCGCGGTGACTCTGGCGCTGCTCACCGTGCTCATCTGCACTTCTCACGGTAAGATGCGGCTCGTCATCCAGGCCGCGCTGCTAGCTAACGGTATTGGGTTAACAGCAAATCTCTGCTCTGCCAACGGCTTGGTTGTGTACCAGCATGGCCGCTATTTAGCTATGTCGGTCCTGGTGTCGTGCTACAGCCCGCAGCGTCGGTCCGAGCTCCCGCTGCTTTCTGGATGTTGTGAACCGTTAGCTGGGCTCGTGTCAGGCCAGGATAACGGTTACTAACCGCCGAATGACTACATTCACCACATTTACCAGATTTAGCACATTGATACAGTTTACTGTGTAACTACTAGTATTTCTGGCTTTTATGTACTGATTTAGCTAATTTTTTAATGGGTTGTTATGGTTAACATTAAAATAGTTATATTTACTGTTGATGTTAAACCTGCTAACAACCATATGTTAGAGCTGCACGTAGCTGCATTTTTTAAGCAAAAATGGCAATTGTTCGCGTCGTTGCAGCTTTTTAAATGCACATATACTTTGTCAACTTTAATAGCAAATTGAATATGTATTGGTTGGTCAGATAAAAATTGGGGAAATATGGTCAATGTAAATGACAATAAATAATTATAATGATTGTAAATAGTCATGTCTAACATGCCTTACTGTGCTTAACAACATGTTAAAGGTGCCTAATGTATCAGTGCTTTTGTAAATGTGTTCACTTCATGTGGAAGTCCAGTATTGTAATCATCACTGATTAATCATTTAGTCTATAAAGCCTTAGAAAATAGATACAATTACCCAAGGTCCCAGTTTCCTAGAATCAAAAATCACATTTGTATTGGCAAAATCTTTTTTGTGTGTAGGTTTTCAGCCTACTGTTGTAAATACTTGCAATTTGATATTAGGTGTTTTTAGATGTTCAGTCAAACAAAACAAGACATTTTCAGATGTCTGCTTCAACTCAGTGAAAAGTATGAGAAAATGCTTGACTGAATGCTTACCAAAATAAAAGCAAATATTACAGAGCAATGTGTACAGAACATTAAATGTACTTCATATTTAAATTAGCTTGTACATTTATCTGGCAGTTTATTAGGTGACAAACTAGTTTCAGCTGAATACTGTATACAACCAGACAATACTAAATGTTATTAAAATAAAACATTTGTCCAACTGTGGAATACATTTTCTCAATGGCTGCACTCAAAGGTCACCACCCAACAACAAGTAATAGTTTGCAGGATGAAATTAAACTGAAAAACGGGGTCAGGTTCTTTGTGGACCTTAAGATAAATTATGTTTCTTTTTGTTTGTGCTTTTACTACCTAAACAAACATTTAAGCTTTTAAACATTGAGAGTATTTGTAACCTGTTTTGTTCTTACATTTATTTATGCCTATAGGTGTTTACCTTTTCCTTTCCTTTTTTTTTTACATTTATGTGCATGCTGGATTGACCTGTTTAAACTTAATGCTGCTAAGGTTGCTAACCTCAGTTGGGATCTGCTGGTTAAATAAAGGGTAAAGAGTCTGAACACATTCAAGAGCCAAGTCTATAATAATCTTGCCTCGACACTGTTGTGCACACATCCTCTAATGGAGTTTCCACCAGTTTAATACACTTATGCAAATTTAGTCAGATGGTATTGTACTAGTTTCATTACAGTTACACGTCAATGTCAGGAGGCAGGCTTTAGAAAACTGATACTGAATATTGAAGGTGGTGAGACTTGCAGCAGCCTGCAGCTCTGCACACGTGGCTTTTGTCACCAGGCTGTAATTTAGGGCTGCCTTGAATTATACATTGTGGAAAACATAATCATAAGTGGCATTTTGACCTCAATTAAGAACTTTAAATATGTTTATCCCCATGAAAAGCTGTTGCCCAGTTAGTATGTGAAAGGCAAAAAGCAGCCAATCAGCAGCTATTTTGACATTCAGTTAATTATGTAGTGTCTTAAATTGCCAATCAAATATTTAATAGTTCCAGATAGAAAAAACATAACTAAAACAAATTAATTTGTTACTAATGGAAACAGCTGGTAGTTGTAGAATTAACAAATTGTCCCCTTGTCTACTTCTGACATGGATCTTAAACCCTCTTTATTACCCCACTTAATCAGTTTTTAACCTCTGCCACAGGGAAGTGTCTGTGATAAAACAGAAGCAGAAGGAGAAAAAGCTTGCAGCTTCCTTCCTTCCATCATTTGTTCTTCCTCTCTCTCCTCTTTTCTTTACTTTTCTTTACTCTTTCTAATCACCTTCTCTGTTGCTTTGCAGTCGGCGCCAACGAGGACTGTCTGTGGTACGTGGACAAAAACGGCACCTGGCACAATGGTTTCGACTGCCCTCTCATCACTTTCTGCTGTGGGAACTGCCACCGGCGCTACTGCTGCCTGGATGCCTTCAAGATGATCACAGAGCGGGAGCAGAAACGCTGCATGCTCTTCCAGTTCAGGTGAGGGCTCCGGGGTCGGCGTTTGTGTTCTCAATTCACTGCCATTAGTGCAGGATCACACATACCTGCACAAACTCCACATATATCTATTATTACAGTTTACTGTATAATACACTAGTAAGTAAGAAAGTGATTCAGTATCGGCAAATGATATAAAAATTTGGGAAAATGCATCACAAGAAGCGCCTATTTTGCTTACTTACTTATTACTTGCTTATTTTACTTGGTCTTTCAACACTATTTTAAGTATGTAGAATAAGTATAGGTATTGAAGTTTGCATTTTGAAGTTGAAAGTGTTGCTAGACGGGGCTTTTTCTGGCTACTACGTTTTCTTAAATTGGTTAAGTTCAACTCAAGAGGGTTAAAGACAGAACAACAGAACTGCAGACAAAATCAACGATAAACGTGGTCTTCAGCTGCACATGCTGGGCCCAGTAGGAACTGTACAAATAAATAAATTAAGATCTTTGTCATAAGGGCATCCAAGATAGCTATGAGATTGTTGTAACTTCTCATAAGTCGTTCTCTTACATCAGAGGTTCAGAGGTTTTATGTGTTAAGAGTTACCTGTGAGGCATCACGATAATGCTGGAGTAAGCAAGCTCATACTGGAGAAGCGGCTACTTGGCAGTTTTTCCTCCACAGCACTGGAAACCATCCATCACCATCCAGTACTGAGCAGACAACCTGCAGCTTATTAAACCCAGTGGGAGATAGGGAACTAATTTATCAGAGGCGTTCACTCAGTTCTGGTCAGAGAGTCCGATTTATCAGTTTGGTCGTGTGTATCAAAATGTATGGATGTTTAGCACACATCCTGACCAGGGGTGGCGCCAAAGTCCCAGTGGTGGACAGGTGTAACTGCAGACAAGTGGATCAACAACACTGGTTCCACTGCACCAGCATTTCTATTCTCTGCTATGTGTGTTTATTTGACATTACATGACATTTCCTCTCGTTTCTCTACTAGCACTAGTGTTTTAAATACACAGGTTTTTATTTATACACTGTTGCAACCAGTCACAGTCCCACTACGTTCCCTTTCTGTCAATCGCTTGTATGGCAACACATTAAGTGAAGCATGGAGGTAGTGGAAATGCGGAACGCAGTGCAAAACCATCCAGGAACATTCAACCTATGTCCTTATGCGTGATGCATTCAAGGACACTTTCCCACATGCCTACTCTGCTACTCCATAGCTCTTTTGTCTGATGTGGAACAGGAAAGGTTTATCATGTCTGATACAAACATTTCCTGCTGATGCATTTAGAACTTGCTGTACGGAAGCTTTGAAGAATGAGGCCAAAGATAAGTTGGTGTTGGAGGCTGAAATGAAACAAAGGGCTTTGGTTCTTTACTGAGGCTGAGGTGATGCTATTGGGTAGAGAGACAGAAAGATGCAGGGTGTACATCATTAGGTTGGTTGTGATTTCAGGGTCAGTCATTTGTAAACAGTGCATCTGATTCAAAAGCTTCACATGACATCCAGCTCTACCTCGCTAAAGTGAGTCACAATTAGACGGACGGATGAGGAGAAACGGCATTATACTAAATGATCAAAGTAACAAAGGGAAGGCTTTGTAATGGATGAAAGTGCTTCCTTTTTCAGTCCCACCACTATAGCTGGCATTGCCTCCTCCATCCTCCTGTTTGTAGCCATCATTGCCACCATGGTGTGCTGCTTCATGTGCTCCTGCTGCTATCTTTACCAGAGAAGACAACAGAGGGGCAGGACACCATTTGATGGTAAGACTTCGGCTCGTCGTGTCCATGTTTTTGCAGACAGCATTAGGCTGCTAGTTTTCCTTCACAGCACACTGTTCCTTTTTGATCCACAGCCCAGCACATCCCCATGGCCAGCTACCCAGTGGAGCCCATGTACGATGCATATGGTAAACCACTGGGACCATCTGAGTATCCACACGCGGGTTATCCCATGGCGCCCCAGTACCCTGGCATGCCACCGCAGTATCCAGTGATGCAACCTGGACCGTATCCTCCATACCCTATGGATCCTGCATACAGCCAGGGTAAGAAGAGCAAAGTGACTTAAAACTATGTTGTAAAAAAAAGTTTTCTGGCCATTATATACATTTTGTTTATCATCAGCAACATTTGCTCTCTCTCAGAAAAACTAAAAGCATCCTTTGCACATAACTTTGCACATAACACAACTGACCCTAATCCAAGATAATGATTAGTTTGCCACACACAGACGTGGTTGTAGATTCAAAAAATTTATATATCCCCACCACTAATAAAATATTAATACAGTAAAGTTGTCAGTATTTTGTTTGGTTAGACACTTGTTTGAATGTTTCAGGGCCAATGAGTTGCCTGAAGGAAAAAAAAACCAAAAACTTTATTTTGTATTGTATTTTGACAGAAATTGGCTGTGGCAATGTTGTCTTAAAACACATTATGCAGTTGTTTTTATGAAGATTTTACTTCTTTTTTTTCCAGCCCCTCCACCTTACTCTCCACCTCAGTATCCTGGTCATTGATGGGCTCATCTACACACAGTGGGAAAGAACAGCGACTGAGAGAAATGACTGTTTCGAAAAGGAGAAGGCAGCAACACTCTCTCACACTCTCAAACACACAGACACACTCAAATAAACACTACAGCTTGACAAGCAGTGGGTTGCCTGTGAAAGAGAACAGGAGGCACTTTTTTTTGTTTGCTTATTTACAAATTGTCCTACTTTTCTGGAGTATTTATGTAAATCACATTCTGTTCTGCAACCTGACGCCTCATCACTCCAGGCTGATTTTACAGAAGGTGTCACACCGTCCCCTAAAGTGAGGAGGTATCCGTCCGGCGCCTCCACTCTGCTTTCACCTCTGCTCTCTGACACAGTCACCTCAATGACAGGGTGTTGCCTAAAGATAGGGCTCCTAACCTTAAAGAAGAGGGCTCATATGGATTTACAAAGCTAACAATGCACCCTCTCTTTGTTTGTTAAAGGGAAAAAACGCTGTACTTCCTCACATTTTAAAAACTGCCTAAGGCCACATCCAAAGTCATCTAGGTCAATTATCTATGTTCTCCAAATGTGACTACATGATGTCTTCATCTCCGTAATAGAGCTTTTATTTTGTGATGTAGAGGCAACAAGGTGACCTGTGGATCATGGGCAGTGTCATGTTGCTTTAATTGTTCAGAGTTGGTCTAATGGATTTTATGGTAGTCCTAATGCTGTGTACAAAGCCCTCAGTCACCGGTTAGTTTTAACCTTGTCACATCAGTTTTGTATCGGACTTGTCTAGTTACTTTATGGTCAGATCCTAACTGCCCTGTTCTAATCTAACATCTTAATACCAGCATGCTTCCCAGTCGGTTATGTGTCCTCTCCTGTTCCTTTTCCGGCTTTAATTCAATTAGAAACAAAGTCTCTAGATTAATCTCATAATTTCATGTAATATGTTTTACAGTGATATTCATGTTAGATGTCTATTTCTTGTAACATATCAGGTCAGGGGGAGTTGCACATCATGCTGATTGACTAAAACAAACTGTCCAGTATTAAAATAATAAACCAGAAAAAAGAGATTAACTATTTAAATACATATTTTGTAAATCTGTTCTTCAGTATTTTATGATATTGTTAAAACATTGTATTGCTGTTGTAACAAAACACATGTTTTGGCATTTTTCCATTTTGTATTTATTATTGATGACACTACCTTTTACTGTGAATGCGTTCTCACCTTCTGGACTATGTTACATAGCCAATAGTCCCTACTGAAGAAGTTCTCCACCTTTCTTTAAAGGCAGGGTTTGACATTTGGGAAAATATGCTTAAGTTATGCTAAAGTATTATCAGTACAAGTAAACGTTCTCATTACGTAGATTGTCCCAGTAAAGATGTAGGAAAACCTACTTTCAAAAACTGCTTTTTAGCAGTAATTTGCAATAATATATCAGAATACATTATATTTTATAATGTGTACATACAAAGTATTAACTACAAACAAGTGCAGTGGAGTATGAAATCCAATATTTCCCCTGAAAATAGTGGATGAAAAACTGCTCTGTGTAGACATGACGATGATTAATTAATAGTTTATTCTCTTATAAACCATGCTGCATTTCTCTTTCTCCCTTTACATTATCATAGCTGTTTTATGCTCTAGAAAATATCAATTTTGGTACTGATACCTGTGATCCTGGAGTAGTATAATTTGATATTGAATGAAAACCAAATTTTTTCTATGGTGCAAACAAAACTAAAGGTAATATCAATAAATCCTCAGTTTCATGACAGATAAAAGACACACAATACAGGGACACAAAAAAACAACAAATCCAAGTGATACAAACCACCATGTATAGAATATGGTAATAGATACATTTCTAAAATGTCAGACTGTTCTTTTAAAGTTGTTCTTACAGGATCCAGTGAGGTCTGGGCCTCTAAATCCGCAAAAGAAATGATCTGTAATTGAGTCTAGTTTAGCATCTTGGACTGAAGAAAACAGCTTGTGCCCTTTGTAAGCTATATGAACTGTAAAACCCGACATCTCAAGCATTTGAGTGTACATTTAACTGACTACTAAAATGTGAAACCTGCATTATGATAATTCAGGTTTTATGTGTCTTAAGTTTAAAGTCAAATTAAGCTGAATTAAGCAAAAGCAAAATACTTATCATGCTGATTGAAGATGGCTTTTCCTTGAGACTTACTGCTGTAGCTTATCTCACTTTTAAACTGTGCAATGAATCAGTTGAGTATGGAGCCCTAAAGGGGAAAAAAGGGTTAAAAAAAGTTTCTGGTGTGCACAAGAAATTTTTTTTGGCAGTGTCCCTTTAGAGGCTTTGTAGTCGAGAGTTTTTACCGCCAGTTTACAGTATAAATAATTAATTCAGATGGCGGTGTCCTTATGTACAGATTTGTTGAGCCTTTGTGAAGCACAGAGAGAGCACTATGTGAGATGCTTTCATGCACAGTTTGACAAAACATTTGCTCAATAATGTTTGTTTGTGCTTCTCAACCAACTCCCAGAGTGTGTTTAATGAAACTGACATCAGGTGGCACAATAACTTGTCTAAATATGACTGTTTTGTCTGTTGTCATATGGATGGTACGACGTTGTAATATAAAGTGAGTGAAAAGTTTTTATTTCTATTAACATAAAATTTAACTTTCAGATGTAAAATGCAACTGTCCATTGCGTCATTTATTTTTAAAGGGATTTGTTTCTGTATGTTAAACAGCACAGTACCAGATGTCCATTTTGATTTTACCAATTTAATTTCATAACAAGGAAAAACTTAGCCAAAAGTAACTTGAGCCCATAAAAACGTGTTGTAATTAACATGATGTTATAATTTGCAAATTTACACTAAACCAGGTACAAAATTTAATAAACTTTAAACCATGGCTGTGACATTTATGCACTTCTATTATATATATCTATTTGTATTTCTGTGTTTGTTGAATATACATTTTTTAGCAAATCTTGTTTATATGATTTAGATTTTTGTTTCTTTGAATGTCTCATTTCTGTCCATCAATAACTTGTATTAAAACAGCAACCATCACTATTACAATAATGCCGCCATGCTATCCTGAATACATGCATGTCAGTTGTTTTAAACTTTGAAAATGTTTATTACATTTTCTGTTATTTGTTTTTTAAAAAAGTATTTTTAACAAAATCACAGCAATTTTCTCACATCAATGTTTGTTAAACATGCACGTTTTTCTCAAATATGTTCTCAATTTGACTGGCCTGTTGTTTAGCATCTCTGCATTTTAGATTGTTAATCAAAACACAAAGATATTTAATTTCATTGCACACTTTTATTGACCATACTAAACACACATAAACATAATTAAGTGATTACATTTCCTCTTAAATTGTTGTTGTAGAGTTCCTGTAAAAACAAACTATATATCAATTTAAGCTGTTTCTCTGAAAAGAAAAGGTTTCCAAATGAAACACTAATGGTTCTTAATGAGAAGTTTTTAACATTTAAAATTAGACTTAGATTATCGGGAACCCGTCTTTGTATAAACATGAATTGTGTAAAAGGAAGTCTGTGTAACTCTGCTCTGGCATCTCTGTAAACTTCAGCCCTTCCCATTACCTTTAAAGGAGTGTGTACCCTGAACTAAATATGGACATGCACTTTCACAGGATTTCAAAGAATGTCCCAGCCTCACAGTCCACTCTGAGGATGCAAGGCTCTTGCAGTTCGTCACTGGTACCGTTCACTGCAAGACTGTGAGTCCAGCCTCTTTGCACCAGGATTGATGCCTCTGGTGGCTTTTTGGTGAGTGAGACGTGACAGGACAGCAGGACATAAGCTTTGGCCTGTGGGAATACTCAACTTCTAACCATAGGAGAGAAGTTATACAATAATCTGGTTTTAAGTAACGGGATTTACTGTACTAACTGCAACAGATCATCCAAAGAAACCACATTTCTGTTTTGTCCTCAAGGGTGTAGGCTTTACCCCAGATTTTTTAGTCAACCATGTCCAGGTTAAGGGTGAAAGGCCTGACCCGCACAGGTCGCCAGGTCAGCGAGGACCCAGACCTGGATACCCTGCTGTCCACTCTCTCACCCGAAGAGATGGAGGAGCTGCAGCAGGACATAATGAAAGTGCCAGAGATCAGCCCAGAGGATGGGAAGATTATCATCCAAGGAGAGAGCCAACCTACAAGCAACAAGGTCCGGGACACTAAGCTGGACAGTAAACGGGAAAGTGACACCAAAAGGAGGCTCAGTCAGAGGGAACAGTCGGTTGAGGTTAGTACGTGATTAATTTGATCCCTTATCTGCTTTAGTGGCAGCTTGTTTTGGGTTTGCCCCAAAGGAAACACCTATGAGTGATTAGTGGTGAACTTTACATATGAGCTGCATGTTTTTAAGACCAATTACTGTCTTCAGTTGTTTATACCTGAGCTCTTTCCAGCAGTTTTTCATAGAAATGACCTGCAGATAGACGACTTTTGAAAATCAAGCAGCCTTGTAGCTACAGACAGTATTACATAACAGTCAAAGTCCCAAGGTATTCTTATCATAGCTTTCATTTGTTAGCTTTCTCTTTGCTTGAAGCAAACCACGAACTGGACCTCATTCACCCTGAGTCCATCATCTCATAAATGCTGATCTCCAGAGTTGGTTTCTGTGCCAGGAAAAATATAGTTTTCCCCTGTGAGGCTTGTTTACCTCCATTTCACATTCTTAATCATCTCACAAGCAAGAAACGGACTCAGAAACACCCTTGATGTCCTATAAAACGTTTTTGACATGAAGAGCCTTCCTCTACTGAATGCCAAAGACGTTTATGTGTTCAGTCGACAGAGCTGCGGCCCTGCGGAGCTTCTTAATCCCAGCCTGATGAAATTCCTTGGTTGATTGCTCCTATGCTCACTGCCTTTTAAGGATACATCTGCCAGGGCCACGGCCTCACACAGCAAAACAGATGGAGACTCACAAATCAAACACTTAGCAAGCTACTCACTGCAAATGTATCCCTGCACTATAAAAAACATTTGCCTTTTGCTGACTATAAACTGACATGCTATATTGTGTCAGGGAGAGTGTCAGACTATAGATGTCAGTATATAATGCCTGTAAGAACAAAGCCAAGCAAATATATTTATTTTAGTTCTGTATGTGATGAGAGCTACGTTGGATAATGGCACTACATCATTTGTCCAACTGTGGAAGGGAAGTTTGATTTGCCATTGATTTGATTGTTTGTATTTTGCTTTACATGAACATAACATGTTCATGTTTGTTCTGCAGGGTGAACCAAAGAAGGAGAGCCGGAAGCAGGAATACCTGAGGAAGATGGGCCTGAGCCAGGAGGGGAATGATGACATGAAAGTGGGCTTGCAGAGACAAACTAGTGTCTCAAGTGACAAAGACATCAAGGTGGACGACAAATATGGCAAAGGTCCTGAAAGTTTAAAGGAGGAGCGAAGTCGACTTTCAAGTAGGTACAGGAAACAGGAGAGTAAAGAGAGTGACGTGAAAGAGGAGAGAAATGACACCGGGAAATGTGAAGACAACAGGCTAAGAGACAGAAGAGAAAACAGAGAGAGCACAAGTAGCAAAACAAAGGATATGATCTCCAAGTTACAGGAAAAAAAGGAGGATGTCAGAGAGAAGGACAAGAAAGAAGACTGCAGGAGAAGAGATGACAGCAAAACCAAGGATATCATCTCAAAGCTACAAGAAAAAGGCGAAAAGGATGTGAGCAAGGAGAAGGGGAGAAAGTCAGAGAGCATCAGGACACAAGGACTTGTCTCTAAAATGGTGGAGAAGCAAAGCAAGGCAAAAGAAAGCCAGGAGAGCAAACCAGAAGAAAAGAAGCCAAAAGCAGAGGAGAAAAAGGAGGAAGATAAAAACAAACCTGACGTCAAACTTAAGCGACAAGTGTCTGAGAAGGACACCGTGATCAATGATAAGGAAGAAAAAAGGACCAATAGAGAAGAGCTGGTTAACCACAGTGACCACGTGAAAGAGAAGGAGAAAAAGATTAGCACAAAGAAAGAAGAGGGCAAAACTGAGAAACTTGGCAATTGTGTCACCAAAAACAGTCCAAACAGCAAGGGGAAGGAGGAAGAGGAAGAAGATGAAGACTCGAGCATGTTTGATGAGCTGATGGAGCAGGTTCGAAGCAACGACCCCTCCCTCGCTGAGCTCAATGTCAATAACTCAGAAGTCATCAAGTCAAAAACACTCATAGAATTCGCAGAGGCATTACACAAGAATACTCATATTAAAACATTTGCTTTGGCTAACTGCCGTGCAGACGATCATGTGGCTTATGCCATCGCGGGCATGCTGCGCAGCAACAAGACCATCACCAGCATCAACCTTGATTCCAACCATCTCACAGGCAAGGGCATCCTGTCTCTTATCCAAGCTCTGCAGCACAACTCCACACTGACTGAGCTTCGCTTTCAAAACCAGCGACACATCTGTGGTGGGAAGACCGAGATGGAGATGGTCAAGTTTCTGAAGGAAAACACCACCCTGCTGAAACTGGGCTACCACTTCGAGTTAGCTGGACCCAGAATGACTACGACAAACATACTGAGCCGCAACATGGACCGGCAGAGACAGAAACGCCTGCAGGAGCAGAAGCAGGCCCAGGCCAACGGAGAGAAGAAGGGCACACTGGAGGTGCCCAAGCCTGGAGGTGGGGGATCTCTGAGAAGCTCGCCCAAAGCTTCGCCCAAACCATCTCCTATACCCTCACCTATGCCTTCACCAAAGCTGACGCCTAAAAGAGGAACTGGAAGTCCAGTTCCACCACCACCTCCACCTCCTGGGGGTGGACCTCCACCTCCTCCGCCTCCTATGCTGGATGTAGATGCCCTGAGGAACTCTCTGACCCCAGTGTCGCAGAGGAAGCTGGATGGAAAAAGCCCATCTGGTAGTAAGAACTCAAGGGACCAGCTGCTTGCCTCGATCAGGGGAAGCGATATTAAACAACTCAAGAAGGTATGGTGGGTTTGTGGAAGGGTTAGCTCAGCCACTTTATATCCACACACACTTAAATGTTATTTTTTCTCACAGGTGCCGGTGCCAAAGTGGCTGCAGTAATATTTCCTATTGGAATATAAAGTAAAAAAAGAAGAGAGAGGGAGAACGCACATCTCACAGCAGGTTTTCAAGGAGACAAAACCCTACATTTCCCGGCTGCAGTTAAAGAACTGCGCAGTGGGAGTGATGAGAAAGTGAAACACGAGATGTCCATTGGTTGGATGACAAGCCCTCACTATAAGTTCTCCCCTCAAACACTGGACCAAAAGGACTCAAAGGAGAATGAGTGATGCAGGGCTCTCTATTAGCCAACTGCAGAGTGATCATGAGTTTGTGGTTGTTTGTCTTAAGTTCATATTGATGCTTTGCTGGTTATTTGCACTAGATATATGAGGCCGATCATATAACATGTTGGCTTGTGTATGCATCTGAATATGAGCGTGGCAGTTGTGTGGAGTGAGTTTAACAAGGGATTCAAATAACTCTATAAAGTCTAATATACAAAAAGTTATCAGACCATTTATTTATTTGTGGAGAGGAATCCACCTTATATCTGTCAGTTGTAAATCTGTTCAAACTGGGAATCCTGAAATGGCAGAAATATCAGGGAATTCGCCAACATGGCAACCTGATTCAAGAAAATATGGGTATAAATAAAAGGCCAAGGTGGTCTTTGATCGTGTGTTTCATTGGCAAATCTCAAAACATCTCAGCCAGTGTTTAATGGATTGGAAAGCTGCCCAGTGGAATCCTGGTACATGACGAAGGAGTATTAGCATGGAAACAATTACATAATGCATTTTTATCAGAAAGTGCAAATAGTTGTCCTTCAGTATCTGATGTTATATTTTGTAAAGGATCATTCTAGCCTGGTTGTTTAAATATCTTACACAACTTTTATGTAATACATATACATGTCTTAACCTTAAGGGGATTTGGAAAACCATTACAGGCTTGTATCAACACTCCTGTTGATTTATGCCGTACTTTAAGTGAATGTAATTCTAAAGGAATTTAATGTGATAAACAAAAATCAGAGGGGCTCTCTGTCGTATTTAATTATACGTGCCTTTCCTACAGAGCCTGTATGTCTTCAATAAAGGATTCTGGTATGTTTGCAATGACAAGTTACACGTGTAATGTAATGTTTGGCTAATATCATCGGGGGGAAATGTACGGGATATGTAGAATGAAATTAACTGACTTTTGCAATGTTTCCAGTATGATAAATCAAGAAATGTCTGTATTAACATCTGTTTAGTTGTCATTCAGCTCAGTTGCTTGTGTACTCCATGAAATCACACAGTTCATCATTCATTGATCAGATATTTCCCTATTTTCACAAATTCAACATCAGAGCTGTCTTTTGAGGAAATATGAACAATATACATTATACAAAGACATGTATAGATATGCACACATAACTGGCAACCAATCAGCATCAAGTTGATTTGATGAACTTCTTCATCATTATATTTTTGGCTTCGGCAAACGGCAAGGAAAATATTTCTACAATTATTTTTAACGTTTTTTAAAGCTTCGCAGAAACTGGGAGCTGTTTAGTGTCTATCTACCATCTGGTGAGTAAGCCATCACCAACAGCAGGCCAGTTTATGTCTCCATCGCCATGCCTCAGCCTCTGCATCCATGAAATGCCTATATTTGGTCATTTCTCAATGAACGCTTGCTCTGCAAGTCATTCCTTTCTTGTTCCTAATAATGGGCAGGAGGCCAGCGGTCTGGCTCTTGGCTATAGCTGCTTCTCTGACCAACAGCAGTGATCTCAGATGAAGGAAAAAGAGGAGAAGGAATGAAAATATTGACATTACTGGTGGTTCAGTGTCGACAAAGGTTCTGACGAGAACATGGTGTACATTGTGCAAAAAGGTAACTCAACTGACTGTAAAACATTTCTTGTTTAGTGTTTATAGTGGATATATACACTGTAATTTAATTTAGTCTTTGAATTATGAAGATTGAACTATGTAATAATGGTCCTTCATTTGTAACATGGCCAGATTAGCCTGTTAGCAGGCTATGGGCCAACAGTGAACTGCTGAGTCCCTGTTCACCGTTTATTCTGAAATTGTATATAAACCAGGGTTCACTGATATCTGATGACAAATTAATGTATCATTGGTCATGAAGTAAGGGCATAATGTGTAATGTTGCATATTCACACTTTTTGCTTTTATGGTGCCTGTGGATTAGGGGTCAGATGGCAATTACCCATTTTGCCCTGCTGTTAATCCAATTTTACTTGATTGTAGGCACTGCATCACAACATGGAAACAATAACAATGTATGTATGTTTAAGAAGCATGATACAATCAATTCAAGGTTTTGTCTTTGAAAGCTATTAGATGGAGTTGCATTAATAACTATTCAACCCACATTGCAAATTAGGTGAACTGGCAAAATTTACAGACTTTCAGCTCTTTGCAATGAACAAATCAAACTGAAGAAATGAAGAAATGTACATAGCTCAACACAACTAATTTTACATATGGTTTCTCCAAATTCAAACAAAATGCAAAATTGCAGTCTCAAAATTATTCAGCCCCCTGGTTGGAACCTGGTATTGTCTTAATCAACCAACCAAGGGCTTGATTTTCTGGCTATGTCATCTGCAAAGTAAGTAGACGAATAAATGTAGTCTAGTAAGAGTAACACATATACTTTAAATACAGTGCTCGAATGCATGTACATAGCTGTTTTTTCCACCACTACACGTTTCACTCAAAAACAGATGAAATGCTCCTTTACGACATCACGTGTGGTGGTTACGTCAGATTGTCGATCAGCGTTGCGTCAAAGGGAACGTCTAAAGAACAAAATGGAGGAATACGCCAGAGAACCATGGTGAGTCTTAAAAGCACAAAAAACATTACTTTTACGCTGTGTTGTGTGAATTTATGTCGGTGCTTCCATTTGTGATAGCCACAGCTTTAAGTGTATGTGATTGTTTTTATGGTCCAATATGTGACTTACTAACAAAACGTAAAATGCGGCTTGTTAGCTGGAGTTAGCAGGAATGCTAGCTTTACATAGAACGGTAATGGCTTAGTGTGCTAGCATAGGACCATCGTTGCTAAATCACGTTGCTAGTGACCTTGTCGGTTCCTCACTCACATGTGATCACGTTTCGTTAACTGATCTAAGTCACCGTGTCTGTACACGATGCTAGAGAACCCACAGTCAGAGTTAAGACAGAGTATTGATATCTTTTAAATGTTCATGTCATGTAGCGTTAACCTAGCGTTAAGTTTTGGTGTAACGATACGTAGCTAACTGAGTTAGCGACATATCTGTTGTGTGATTGGGTGACAGCCTGAGGCAGAGTCATACACCGGTTCGGTTCTGTAAAAACGTGCTCCTAGAGCTGGGTACCGGCCGGACAAAGCTGTTTTGTTATTATCTGCAGCGTTAAATTAAACCAGGACCTGACAAGACTGAATAATATTGGTCCTACGACCAGACCCATGCACGTAACCTTAATTAAAAACACCTGCTTCTGACACCCAGTTTATATTAGCCTGTTCTCGCTAAGAAATAAAAAAATATTTACAATAAATGATAACAGATGGCGTTATACTAAAGTAGTACACAAAGTGTGGTTTGGCATAACTTTGTCAAACCATGTTTAAAAATGTTTATTATTTATGTTTGTTATGTTTATGTTCATTTGTATTCCTCAGTGGGCTGCACCCCAAAGTTTTACTTTTCAGTTCAGCTGTAAAAAGTTGTGAAATTACGACCTAAGTGAATTTGTTTTACAAGAATATGATGATGACAACAATCCTTGATCTATTCCTTGTAGCCCCTGGAGGATTGTGGACGACTGTGGAGGAGCCTTCACCATGGGAGCTATTGGTGGAGGAATATTTCAGGCAGTAAAAGGCTTCAGAAATGCACCCTCAGTAAGTTCACTGTACTTTGCTTTACTGCTTCAAAAAATGTATTACATTATTGCATACATAAAAGACTGGGTTGATACTTGGTCAGTGTATACAGTTGACACATAATTTTTTTTTTAATATTGTCTTTTTTTTTTATGTACGCTAAAAACTGTGTACAAAATAACATTGTACTGCAGCCAAAAATGAGAGCGCTAGCTGCAAAGCATTTAGAGTCAACTGGATGCAAGTGGGTTTTTTTATGCAAATATGATGATTCTGGTATTGCAAACAATATATGGACTTTATTACTTAATATTTAACCTGTAGAAGAGGAAGTGCTATGTTTAAAAAAAAGGG
>OMLM01015624.1:15329-27451 GCA_900302695.1 Helostoma temminkii | reverse complement strand
GGGGGGCAGCATAAGCTAATGTGCTTAATACGCCTGTACAGGCTTTTTTACCTACAGTACAGGCAAAAAAAATCATACTTCGATTATTCTGGACAACATTGTGATTGCAATATAATAATGAGACTGGTTTGGTTTCAAGTAAAATACACATTTTAACGATATCCTCAGTAGATATAATCCTTTTGGAAAAAAAACCTATGCTACTAAACTAAGATTAAACCTTAAGAGTCAACTTAAATTTAACTGAAGTTTAACAAAATCAAAAGAGAAGAAGTTTACAGGACAAACAACAGGGATAATCTACTGGTCATTTAGGCTCATTCATGCTGTTCCACCACACACACACTGAACACAGACAGTGGAGGACTCACAGCCACACCATAGAGACATTCACTGACAAAGTTTCATGATTCACCTCTTATAAAGAAGTTAATACATGGCCAACAAGCCATGCTGGTTACTTTCTGAAATAGTCACTAAACGTAGCAACACGGGAGCCAAACTGCACCACACACCAGAAGGTCACGTGACCACACACACTGCAGGTTAAACAGACACTGTCTGATCACCTCTTCATTAGTGGTGCAGATAATGACCAAACGTCACACAGAGCAGGTTGTCACGTTCACACGCGTACATATTTATGTAATTAAATCACAGCCTTTATGGTTATGGTTATGACATAACCTATAAGACTTATCTTGCAGTCCTAGTACCCAACATTTCATTTTGACACAAAAAGAGACGCATGGAGAACAAAATTTAATGGATTATGTTAGAGGAAAAACTAAAGGGTAAGGTTGGTCAGTTTTTTACTATTTTCTGCAATTGTCTTACACAGTCCAAAACCAACAAAGAATTGCCTCTGTTTATCATAATATCCAATCAATCTTGTTCCTGATTGTGTTTATTCATCTGTGCCATAGACCTCAGTCATCTGAAAACAATTAAAACCATGTCAATGAAACACACTGCACTGGGTGACATATTTTTTGTTAGCATTTTTTAAAACTCCTGTCCAAACCCTAAGAACAATTATGAATTCTTACAGCTTCTGACATAAACTGACTGACTGCGTTCTTGTGAGAGCACAAAATCATGATCATTATCTGTGTTTGAAGCTGTATTTTGTGAGGAAGAAATCTATCACAGAGAGCAACAGTGTGTGTCACTGATGTTTTTTATAAATTTGTCAGAGATAAATAAACAGAATCAGGTTTAATATTGATATTATGGTGAGTAGCTGCCATTCATTGTTGTTTTTAGTCTCTGTATTAGAATTGTTGACAACAGTAAATATAAAGAACATTACAATCAGTATCCTTTAACTTAACCCATTTTTTACAAACTGATCAAGTATAGACTTTTGCAAGTTTAAAATTCTAATATTATTCTTACTTGCAAGAGACATTTGTGTGCATTAATAATGTGCATTAATTATTTAATACACATATGCAGGAAAAGATTATGATAAGAGAACAGTGTATAGAAAAGTTGGAACATAGAACAGCTGCCACCAGTGGCTTTCTGTACACGTGTACAAGCTGTAGTTACCATAACCTTGAATGCGTCCCTCACTAGTATACACTAATATGTTATCCTACGCAGACAGTTGACTGGGAAACGCATTCAGTTTTGGTATAAACTACAGATAGCATTTTTATTGCTGTGGCATAGATTACTTCTCAGAACTATAGTTTTAGTAATTGTATTGTATTGTGCCACACCACAAGTGTACCATATTGCCATTTTTAAAATGCTAATTAGAAATTGAGCATATTCACAGCATTTTTACAGTAGGTACATTTATCATACATTTCTTTCAATCTGTGTTTGTTTCTGTCTTTTGTAGGGGATGAGCCATAGAATGAGAGGTAGTTTGACCGCCATCAAGACGAGAGCCCCACAGCTTGGAGGTAAAAACAATTTATCCATTAGTACTGTGTTGTGCTTTGCAAAGAGCAGAGGCCATGTTGAGCCTGGATACATGTTCTTTACATTCCTTTAGGTGATAATGACTTGATTGCTGATAAGTTAATATGTCAGTTGTTTACAGCAACATCTCAAACCACTGCTGCTACGTCATTTTGTTTCATCGATACATGGAAAAGGATGTTTCTGGAGGGCTGTGTTTTGAGTTTAAATATTTTTTCCTATGGTGAAAATTTGTAGCCATTTTAATTAGCATCAGGATATGAAACTGAGATGTTAGTATTAATTTTTGAGAAAATCTTCACAGTTGGTATTTGACAGTAAGGAAACAACTAAATTGAAGTTTAGCTGTTACTGGTTCGATTAATGTGATTCTCTTTGTGTTGCAGGTAGCTTTGCAGTATGGGGAGGCCTCTTCTCCATGATTGACTGTGGTTTAGTAAAAGTTCGAGGGAAGGAAGATCCCTGGAACTCGATAACAAGTGGGGCCATGACAGGAGCTATCCTTGCTGCAAGAAGTGAGTAAGCTCAGAGGAAGGTGGCATTTGGCAGTCAACTGAAAGAACACTGCACGCCTTATACAAATGATACATCTGTCTTACTCTGATTCAGTGAGGCATCATCAAGCTCATCACTGGGGCATTATCTTTTAAGTTTAAGACAATCCCTCCAAGTGATGTTCTGTATGAATTGTGCAACATATTATAAAGCAGTGGTATAATTTCCAGCAAGTCCTTATGTGTAGGAATTTCATACTTGGCTGGTAGTTTGAAATAGACACTATGATGGGCCACAGCATGCGTCACCTCGATAGAACTGTGGCTGTGCAGTTTGACATGGTGATGACTGTTTGAGATCCCGACTGTTGTCGTCTTTTTCACCGTTCTTATATCTAGTTTTAATCTACTTATTTGTCAACCCTTACTGATGTAGTGTTTTTTTTCCCAAAGCTCCTGAAAATATTGTGTGAAGTGTCATAACTCCTTTTCCTCTGTAGATGGACCAGTAGCCATGGTAGGATCTGCTGCCATGGGAGGTATTCTGCTGGCTTTGATAGAGGGCGCAGGAATTTTGCTGACGAGGTTTGCCTCTGCACAGTTCCCAACAGGTGAGTGATACTTCTGATATTTAAAGATTGCATCACACAATTCAGTATCAAAACCATATGATGAACTGTGATTCTTGACTCTGGATAAAGTTTTATTAGGACAGGTACATCAACAGCATACGTAAAATAGGGACATTTTTTGTTCCACACACTGACTACTTTGCACATACTGTACCTGTTTTGTTACGTCTTTCTAATATGAATGGCATACATTACAGCTGAAATGATTGGTTTGTTTGCTAAATATTATCTTGCAAAAATTTTTTATAATTGATAAACAATTTTGCCTTTTTGTTAAACAGCAAATCCAAAAGTAAGTTTGTTCATGTGGCACAAAATGTAAACAGAAAGCGACAGAAGTGCTATGGGCCAGAGAAACCGTTTCCCTGACATGCTTTTACATTTATGTTTATTCAGATGTATAAATTAGGCAGTAACCAAGGAGAAGTCTTTTCAGAATAAATAAATTAACTTTATACTTTACAGAATATAATCTGGTCTGCAGATTTAAGTGTACTCAAATTCATCTTAAAATCAGTGTGGTTTAGGACTGGGACCAGCTCAAGTGTAAATGAAGTCAGTTTAAAGGGCATTGCCTCTTTTTTACCTGCTCTTAGTCCTCTGATCGGCTGTGGTCATCTCATTTTGAAATGCACCTGCCTTTTCTCTCTAGGACCCCAGTTTGCAGAAGAACCTGCTCCTGCCTCCATGCCCAGCCCTTCATTTGGAGACTACAGACAATACCAGTGAAATGACTCACCAGTTCTTTACTTGCTAGGCCTATTTGAATTCCTTGCTGAAGTTGCAAAGAAGAAATGGAGATACAAAACACAACACATCAGAACACAGCAACCAGTTTTATGAGCTGTGTCAGAGGAACAAAGGACAAAATACATCTTCATTTGGCTTCTTTCAGGACCCATGTACAGATCTGCCTTTTGCCATTCTCAGCCTTGTCATGTGCATCTGTTCCACCCAACACTGGTAAAATACAAAACATATGGTGATAATTGTTGTTTGATGCTGTTGGGATGACGTGTTTTTCTATTTTGTTCAAATGAAGCACTGTCTGTAGTGTAGCTCATCAAGTGGGAGTTCACGACTGTAGAGTTCTGAATCTTACATAAACACATGTCACACGTGGAAGGGAATAAATTCCTTTTATATATAATACTTATGTGTATATACAGTAAAAGCTTTCTATTTGTACTCACATGTTAATCTTTATTTGCCTTAAATATTTCCCCTGCTTGGGCCCGGCCACTGACATTTGGCTGGGCTTTTTAATTTAGTTTTACTCAGAGTTAGGTGAACGGATGAACATCTGTCAGATACAATTCAATGGAATATTACTTTGTTTTAAAGTGAATTTATTTATTTTAGATTGCAGAGAGTTGTATCAGATCGTTCTGTTGTGACAGTTATTTTTCCATTCGGCACTGTTGTACAAAAGGCTGTTATTGACCAAGGATGGCAGAGGCAGTACAGATAAATGGACAAACTCAAGCAAGGGATTGATGCAAACTGTATTAAATCTGTATGACAGAATGTACTACGGTACAATAAAGAAATAAGTTATAAAATGTTTCTGCTTGTCTTTACGTCACTTCCAACTTTTCCCATAATCCATCGTGCATGGCCGTTATATTGCTCTCTCTCCACTAGAGGGAGCGCTTCCCAAGCGTATCTAAACCTGTGTTGATCTCTTGCTTCACTAAAACTGTCTAACTATGTTTAGGAAAGACATAAGGGAGCACTTTCCTTCACATTCTTACACGTTTGTGTCATGTTAACTGATTGAATCCAGCTCTGTGTAGTTACAGGTTAAAGGGACATGAAAGGGGCCTTGATGCAACATCTACATCACCAGCTGAACATGTGTTTGAGGTCAGGGACTGTTCCTTCATGGCAGAGCTGTACACAAACATGTGTCACAAAAATTAATAGTTTCAAACTGGAAAGATTCGACTTCAGGCAAAATCGAGACTGTTTATCTCATATGTGAGACAACTTGGATATTTGATTATAATATATTAGAGTGGTTAGTTGCAGTGAAGGACTGCAAACCATTACCAGACTTTATAGATTGATCTGGCTATTATTTTCACAATCAGATGTTGATGCTAACAGAGAGGAACACACGTGTACTTCACAGTTCACTGAAAATTTCATCTTGATATTTAGGTTTTTTTCCAGCTAGCTCTCCGAAACCCATATATATTGACTTTCACTGTCATGGGTGACATAGTACAACTTTCTCACTGAAATTCGTCTATTGTCCTAAGTCACTATTCACGATGTACATTGGAACTAATTAATAATTACTTACACAATAACCCAAATACCAATCAATTATGCCAAATACAGTGATTCTAACATACAGATTTTAACACTAACAACTTTGAAATGTAATCAAAAGTTTTTCTGACAATTTCCCAGAGCTCAGTTTCAGACTTTGAACTTATTAACAACTGGAAGAATAATTTGTATATGCTACCAAAAAAAGCTAAAACAGCACATCACACGTGAAGCATTTAAATGGTGCTGACCTGAAACCTGAAATTGAATTGACCTTGTTGCTTATTGAGATTAGCGACCTCACTTTGACTCACCCCCAGGGTCTTAAAATAGTTGTTGCCTTATTCATGAAGGTTGTAATCATAGATATACTGTATTGGGCAACCATATGATGATTAGTAATATCACTCCACACAAAAAAATACTCCTTCACAAATTTCACAACCGGAAAGTAGCTCATTCTTCAAGAATGTGTTGTGTTTAAATATGGGTACTGGAGGAAGTGCAGAATTACACAAGGGTGGGTGCAATTATTTCTAGTGACACTCATTTACATTTATTCCGTTTATATTTAAAATGGTTGGGTTTAAAACCCACACACAGAAATGCAAATATGTTTAGCATATTATCATGTATTAATAAAAACTCCTCTCAGAGTTTGATATTTCCTGGATAAATATACAATGATTGGTGAAATCACTTCACCATATCATATGAAGGGAAAGCGGACAGAAAGTCCCAACGTGATTATGACCTGATAAAAACTAAAAGTTTTTATGTTAGAAACAAACATACGATTTATTGTATCAATCCTAATAATAGAGTTTCTCAGTTGACCATTTTTTTCCAGTACAGTTGTTTACTATAGAAGATTAGCGTCTCTCAAATAGTAACATTTGAATTATGACTATTTACTATGATTAAATCCATTATATGATTGTGTTTAAAAAGTTACTAACGCTGTAAAAACATTTTGTAAATTAGCAGATTCACTGATTCGTGAAGTGAAACATTATTCCAGTGAAGCGTATTGTGTTTTTCTTTTTCCTAATGAGGGATTCATAGTAAGGTGTTTTCCACCTGAGTCTTTTGAACAGGAAATTACAAAACGCTGTGACGTAAATTAGGTACTGTACAAAATGATGTGCTGTACAAAACACCACTTAAAGGACTGAACAGAGTTGCTGAGCCGTTTCCTCTTTGTAATGTCTGGATTTTGTTTTTTACTTGAAATTTTGTTTTTCAAGTCTGTTGATGAACACTGAAACAGATTTTGCTTTGTGTACCCATTCATTGTCTTAACACATCCTTCCAAATGATGCTTCCATTGTAGGTGAAGGGCGACACAATTCACAGTTGACAGTATCAAATGTTTTTTCCTTCATACAACATAAGAATTTGACCTCACAAATCACTCACATTAAGTGGTGAGCATCAAAATTAAAGCCTTTTGTTACCATCTCTCTGTTGCAACTCAACATTGAGACTCAGCTCAGGAGAATGCAAAGAGGAAACTTAGTACTAAAAAGAAAACACTGGGAGATATTCAGTTCATTTGATTATCTCAAACTGCTAAGGCCTGCTATGAATACATCTGTGCAGGCTGTGAATTGTGTCGTCCTAGTAAATAATCTATTCATGAACAGTATGTAAAAAAAAAAGAGAATCTGCCCTTTAAACGTGTAGTTGTTCACTGAAGTGATGATAAAACACATTAATTGCCGACTAACTGTATGTTGATATGGTGAAAGAAGCCCAGATTATTGTTCTGCACGCCCAAACATGCCTTTGCAGATGTGTCACCCAGAAAGCAACTCATGTAAAAAGTGTAAAAAAAAAATGTATTTAAGATAACTCAGAGAAATGTGTAGCTGATTTAAAAGGTAAAACCAGCGCTGAAGTCACCATTGCTGCCCTGCCTGATATTATGGAAATGATGCGGGATGAGTGACCGATGTGTCATGCCCTTTTAAGAAAAATGAGAAATAGTGGGGAGTGACGTCTGCTGCGCACTGAGGCCGGAGGCAAACTGACACTTGCGGAGCGGCGAGAGACAGCGAGCGAGAAACGGTGAGTGGAAATGCCAAACTTTACTAGCTGCCAAACGCGGTCAAATTATTAATTTGTGTGGACGCACGTAGCGCGGACACTTGCGGGGCGATGAGCACACACGGCAGGGCGCAGCTTGTTTGCTTTATTCACTGGATAAACGAGTAGAATAACCCGCAAGTACAAAACGGGAGTATGCACTCCCATTTTAGTCAAGGCCAGGCGGAAGGGCAGGTAACGTTAGCAAACGGCTCCGTCTTTCCTGAGCTAACACGCCGCGATACGGGTCGATTCGTAACCTGCCAAGTCCGGTTGACGTTTGAGCGATGGTACATGTTTGATTGCAACGTGTTTCTGACAACCTAGCTGTGTTTTGATTAATCGCCGAGGAAAGGAAAGAGTCGGCTAGCTAGCTTGCGTGCTAACGAGTCGTAGCTAGCGGTTTGTGAAGTCTAGGCGGCCCGTTGCTGGCAGTTAGGTAAGCTAGCTAGTTAGCGGCATTTTGCTAACAAGCCTCATAACGGGACTTAGTGTTGCTAGTTGCTGATACACAACTAGATTGATTACGGGCAGTCTGGATTTTGGATTACAGTATGTTATGGATTTATCTGTAAGCGGGTTTACGATTTCAAATGAATTGCATACATTTTAAGGAAGCTTAGGTTGTAATAATCACACATCGACCGAGTGTTAGTTGCTGCTCTGTGGTTTAGTCACAGCCACAGATTGTAGGGACTTAGCATGACCTGGAGTGATAAGCATATGTTACTGCCGTAAGCAAATTAGGTAGATTCACAGTGATAACCCGAGAGCTCAAACGACTTTCGCCTGTCTGGGTCCAAGTTTTTACATCAGCTTTGGGGAGAGTGATGTGACACAGGAAAGTTGTGCGCTCACACACCGTATTTCAGCTTTATTAAATATACATGGTAACAACAGGGTGTGTGCGTTGAAACGTTAAGAAAAGCGTGGAGTTAAGTTTCCAAGTCTTTATCTCTTGCATCACAAAAGCAGCGATGTTAGTTATGTGTTTATTTTCCAATTGAAGACTCTGGAAACATTACAGTGATATAAACTGTTGTGACAGTGGGTTGTATAAGCGGGTGACAGCTGATTTATCTTTTCAATCCCTTCTTGTGAAGTTTCAGATCTAGAGTAGCTAGGAAAATCGTTGTCAATAGACTGTACACCACGTCTAGCTTTCCATTGAATAATCAGGCATTAAATTGCAGGCTATGTGTATTAAAAGTGTCGCTTTACTTCAATCAGGTGATCCCTAGAAACCCTGCCCAGTTTCCAAGTGAAGTAGACATTTGTGCAAGACGGTTAACCGTTTCAAATGCACCATTTCCCCCCCCTGTGTTGATAGAAATCATACATCTGCTTCATCCTGTGCCCCAGATCTCTTCACAGCCCAGGTTCTGATGATGATATGCAGGCTATTAAACCCACTTCCTCCCTCTTTTTGTGCAAGCCTTCTGAGGGGAGTCCTAAACAGGAACAGAGACTGGAAGAGGCTATTTTAGTTTGTAGCTGCTCCTTTTCCATCCTATCAGCATGAAGCCTTCTTGTGCTTTGGAAAGAGGATGTGGTTACAGGTCAAGGCCCCCGACAACACAGATGCATTTCGACTGATGGCGTTTGTCAGTTACAGATCTTTGTCATAATTAAGTCACAGCAAAGTTTTGTGTGCTTAGCTACAGTTTTGTTCTGACTCACGGGTGCATACCAGGTTGTGGTGGACCTGAAAAGACACATGGCATAGAGATAAGATATAGATGTTGCTAAGTCTTTTAAGTCATTTTTTCATATTGGGTTTGATTGACTGAACAGTAAACTTGTCAGCTTTATTCTGAGATGAACAAAAGTCACTGCAGTCAGAAGATTTTCCCACTAGGCTGGTTATTAGAAACATCCTCCTTACTCAGATGTAGTGTGAGGTTTTCTGCCACATGCCAAGAGACGCTCTTTACAAAGTAACATTACAGTTTTACAGCCCTATAAATTCCTAATTTCCTAGGAAGTTTCCTGTGAAGAACTGCACTAATTTGGCACTAATTATAGGTAAATTATAGAGAATGTTTAATTGGTATACTTTCAATTAATTAACTGCTAACGTAGCTAGTGCTTTAGCTTGGGCATAATTCAGCTAAACAAGCAGTTTCTGTATACGCAAATACACAATTGAATGTACATGAATAAAGTTTCATGAGATGAATGATGAAGATACTTGTGTCTAAATGGAGCAGCTCTTTAAAGGAATTTCCTCTTGAAATCATCAGCTGTTGATGAGCTCAGCACAATCACTGGACGAGAATAAGTACACACAGATATTCAAAATATTATTCGGAAATAAGCCTATAAAAGGAATAACTTCTCCATCTTCTTTACTTAAACCCTTTACTTGGTGTATATTTCTGCAGGCAGTAGCTGCTGGGTTATTCCCCTAAAGTTAGTGGGTTTCATGTAAGCAGAGAAGATGTGAACTGTGGTTTTGGTAGAGGTAACAAGTAACCAGAAACTTAGAAACACACCACCAGAGCAAGAGTTTTTCTCACACATTATTTTTCTTTCCCAAACTTGAAGCAGATCGTTTTTTTAACACCTAAACCTCTGTAATTGTCATGTGGTTCAAAACAAGAAGATTGGACAAGAGTTGGTGTCATGCTGATAGCTTAACCAACACGTTTTCAACATCAGCACTGAGTGGAAGATACGGAGGGCGGCTGTCACTCATACCATCCTGCTGAGTCAGTTTCTCTGACAGCTTCATCGCTGTCAGAATAACCTCACTAGCACAGGATGTAGTGAATCCTGACTGTTTTATCTGGCTGTGAAGCTTCCTGCTGTCTAATGTAAGTTTTGTAGTTTATTCAAACTCGCATTCGCTGCATATTCTTGTCTAACAGCAGCAACACCTTGTCCAAGTTCCACCCTTAGATGGATACATACCTTTGGCTGTAGAGGGTGAGTGATGCAGTGATGTCATGGTGGAGCATGTTTTCTGTGGCATGTGGCTTTCCCTCGCTCCTTATTTGCTGGGGTTACTACGAGAGCAGAAGAACATCAGCTGTGTGTTTGTTTTGTTGGGAATGACAGTGTGTAGTCGGGCAGTGGAAAAAGGGAGAGGTTTGGTTTTGGTTGAGATGTCCTTACATGGCCTTGTGTATGTATTTGTGTGTGGTATGGGTGTAGAGAGAGTACAGTGTTGTGTGTAGTTTCCCAGTATGAAAGTTTATCTACAGATTAGATGTCGGACGAACATCATCTTATTCAGTCACATCCCTGACGTACGTTGTTGCCTTTTGTAGAATAAGTTGTGGTCATGAGTGGGGAATTTTTCAAAATAGCATGGGTTTTAGTCACTATATGAATATTAAGCAGAATTAGTGTGAACCTTGATCAAAAAAGATTTGAGGAAGGTGTTTTTATTTTTAATTTTTTTGTCCTCTTGACACACATCAAGCACAACAGACTTCTGGGCTTGAGAGTGTGGATCATTGCACCAGCTGATAAATTTTGTTTTTTACTCCTGCTCATGCTCAGTGATGTGTTTTTCAGTGATTCCTAATTTCTTTCCCAACTTGCTTGATCTTACTCATAAATGAAAACACAGTGTGATGTATAATAATGAGTTTTACAAACTTTATTCCCATTTTTTTTCCCTTTACTTTTTACAATTGGAAATACTCATGACTATGCTCACCACACGGGATTATTAATCAACGCTGCAACTAGTTATTATTTTCACTTTTGATCAACTGATCATTTTGTTAATTTTGTCAACTGTGATATGCCAAACATAAGCTGCAAACCCTCGAGTGTAGCTACATTGGGTACGGTTACCAATTTTCAGCAGACACAGGACATAATAGGACTTTTTGATGCTGATTCTGATCTAATAATTTGAAAAATTCAAGATACTTTTCATACAGATAGAATTTGTAGGAGCAAACATCCTCTTATGACCTTTTAAAGCAGTCATGTACTGTAATAATCTAATGTCCACTGTCACTGAGTGGCTCCTGACATCATTTGCCTCAGCAGGGTCAGTCCACAGAGATGTGCCTTTAGCTGACAAGTGAGGCATCGCCTAAATCTAAGTGTGACATTGTCTGTATGACACTGTGTATGTGACAGTGTGCATGCACTTTAATGTTTACATGATCTTACAGCAGAGACTGTTTGCATTACTCACGCTGTCCTGTTCTTCTTACTCCCCCACCACACCCCATAAGGACAACTTCATTGTTTGTTGAGGATTAGTGAATATGAATTATTCACAGCCCAGGCTTCATGTCCCACATGGTCACTGTTTGTGATTGAGTGTTTCGATGGAGTGTACTGTAAAAAGAACAGTGTGGGAGGGGATCATCTGCTTCCCAGAATGTCTTATGATTAGCTTTTGATTGTTTGCAAAAATCAGTTTGATTATCGAACAAGGCTATATTGTCTTACTTAGGACCTGATGTTAACACGCACAACTTGTTGACTTTCAACACAGCAGTGTTGCTTTATTTATTTCTGGACCCAGATTCATTTAAATGTACAGTAAGCTAGCAGTCCCCTTATAACAGCAAGGAGAACTGTAGTTTCTAAATGATGGTGTCACCTAAAGCTGAAATCTATTAATGAACTGACACAAAACAAAAGCAGCTATTCTTATCATTTCAAGTCTTTTTAGAGCTTCCTCAAATTTTTTGGCTTTTCTCTGCTTCCTTGTAAGCTGAGAATA
>OMLM01015624.1:2982-15309 GCA_900302695.1 Helostoma temminkii | reverse complement strand
AAATTTTTTTTTTTTTTTTTTTTTTTTTTTGGACTGTTAGTAGGACAAAGCACGATATTGCCAAACAACACAAATTCAAACTGAGATTTATGATAGAAAATGTTTTTCATTTATCTATATAAAGTCATTAGTCTAAATGCAAACTACAGTCGTTTGCAACAGCTGTTTGCCATCAGCTTCTAGAGAAATGTAATTTTATATGAAGTCAGATCACTAGACAAAGAATCAGAAATCCCCCCCTTCACCTAATGAAAACTATACCTCAGGGAGGGAGCTGCTTCGTTTCTGTAGCCCAACTCGTTGTGACCCAGTTGGCTAACCCAACTGACTTTACACCGCAGTGTGTGCCAGTGACTGGAAGCCTCTTTGTCTTTTAAAGGTATATTCCAGTGATTTCACAATTTCCTTCCCATCACAGTTTCACTCCCTCCAGCTGCTTTCTTTTCTCCTGTTGTTGTTTTACAATAATCAATCAATGAATGACAAAATATCCAACAGTAGGGTGTGTTTTGGTGTGAGACTGCTTGACGATTGTGTCAGCAGGAGGAAAATCTGCCAGATCCATGTATCATCTCCCCTTCAGTTCCCCCTACATTCACACACACACAGCTGGTTTGTGTTAGAGAGGGGTCACATACTCTTCACCTCCTCCACCCTCAAACAGCTCAACTCATGGGTGTTTCCTCTATTGTTGTGCTGCGTCTTCTCCATAACCTCCAGGAATGACTAGAATCCTTCATTTCTGGAGTGGAAAACACAGACCAGACTGTGTTGCTTTTGAAAAGAAAGTTACTTTGCATAATGTTTTTTTTTACTCCACATTCTTTTTCGTTTCTCATTTTGTTTATGCCATTTTTTCCTCTTTGTTTGTCCACTCTAGACTGTTGGGCTGTCCGGTGAAGAAATCCCGCCATGCGTGAATACAAGCTAGTGGTGTTAGGCTCTGGAGGTGTGGGCAAGTCTGCTCTGGTGAGTATCTAGTCCGTCATGACCCCTCACCCTGTTCCTGACACCTCTGCGGTCTGTTTGCAAAAGTCTTTGTAGAACCCATTCAGGTAATTGTCAGTTTAACAGCAAGACATTTTAACAGATTACAGAGGAAACTGTGGTGAAAGAAGGCGAGGCAAAACAGGATGAAGCCTGCTATCTCCTAGGCCACGTGTTTAAAAGCAGAGAACGATCAAATGTAGAATTTCTATAAGCACATTGATTAATTAACTAGTTTGTACTTTTATCCATATTCACTTTTTTCATTTTGAGGCTTGTTGGGATACCACACACTTTTGTGAAATCTTCTATGTCCTGCTTAACTAGCTTGGACCAAGTGTTAAAGTCAGGTTAATCCCTGACATGTTTAGAACCTAAGATGTTATCAGGTGAACTCAGTCCACCCATAATGTTAACCTGCCACTGTAGTTGCTGTTCTTTATATTGTACAGTCTCACAGTTTTATTTGTATGTAGTCACATATGTCATTAAAATGAATGAGCTTTAGTTGAACACTCTAATGTCATAAACATTCACATTCATTATCTTGTTGTTCTAATGAATATATAGAGCACAATTTGGTATTTGCCAACTTCTATTATCGTTCCTGGAAGGTGACATTGATCTGATGCTGGCTCGCTCTGTGTCTTTTCTTACAGACAGTTCAGTTTGTACAGGGAATCTTTGTGGAAAAATATGACCCTACAATAGAAGACTCGTACAGAAAGGTGAGTGTCCCAGGAGGAGGGGAGGAGGAGAGGCAGTGAGTGCTGGCTTGGAATGAGCTGATTGTTAGCAGCTGCTCTGCAGGTCCATGTCATGATATTGTACTCTTGTGTTCTCTTATGTAGTTCCCGTCATGTTTGTGTTTCTTTTTTTTGTTTTTCTTCTCTTTTGTTGCAAATGATTTTGTCTTTTTCTTATTTTGTGTTGTTAGTCTCTTATATTTTAAACATAGAATATGGTGTAACCAGTCACATAAAGTGAAGCTGTATTTTATCTGAGTTCATTTTTACATTTTCTTTCTCTTACAGCAAGTGGAGGTAGATGGGCAACAATGTATGCTTGAAATTCTCGACACAGCAGGCACAGTAAGTGAACTCCATGCCACTGAAATCTGTCAATACCCAGCTTCTCCATAAGTATTGCTGAGTAACTGTATTGACCAGTAGTTGAATGGGCTGTGGGAAACTAAGACAGTTGGGCAGAAACCTGACACACTGTTATATTTTTTCCCCTCTTATGGGACGAGTGGTGTTTTTGGTGTAATCAGGTCATACCTTTGACCAACACAAGTATGCTGGAAGAGACTGAGCATAACCAATTCTATAGGCAAGTTGTCATCATGTGCATGGTGTACAAGCAACAAACATGTACATGCCTGTTTCTGGTGGAAACCCAATAGTCTCCTGTTTCTGCAGCAGGCCCACAGGGCACAGTGCTGTGAAAAAAATTGCCAGAGATCCAGTGATTGTACTGTATCTCTGCAATGACTAAGGCTGCAACCAGTCCCCACTTTTCCTTGAATAATCAGTTGGTCTTGAAAATATCTACAAGTAGTAAAAAGTAGTTAGCAAATAGTTTCCCAAAGGCCAAGGTAATGTCTTCAGATTGAAGACTACTCTTTAAACCAGAGCTATCAAAATAACACATTAGCAAATAACAACAACCTTGACCAATTAGTCAGTTGATACTGCTTAATCGTGCTTTGTGGTGCCATCAGTGAAACAGTTGGACCACACAGAGTCGGCATTAGAACAAATCATATTGGCCCCTTTCACCTTCAAGCTGAACCAAATGTCTTTGGATGATACAAATATTAAGGCATGTTTGAAATCACGAAGTACATGATTCCCATCTGACGTGGTAATTTGGTAGGAGGTTCTGTATAGTGCTTGTCCTGTAGGTGAGGGGTCACAGGGGTCACTCATTTTGGGCCCCCCTCCCCTGACGCCAACTCAGTGGTTTTTAACATAACGGAAGGAGATGATTATTTTAGATTATTATTGATTAATCTTTGAGCATGTAATTAATTAGATTTTTCAAATCACTTTACAGCTGTATTTTGAAGTTTCCAGTGAAAAACTGTTTCACTTGAATCTCAGATGTGTCTTGAAACGGGTCACACTACTATGATTCGAATGTTTAGCACATGACAGTAGCTCATTGCCCGTCTTTCCACTTCATTTTTCACCCATGTAGGAGCAATTCACAGCAATGAGAGACTTGTACATGAAGAATGGCCAAGGCTTTGCATTGGTATACTCCATCACAGCACAGTCCACCTTCAATGACCTCCAGGACCTGAGAGAACAAATTCTACGAGTAAAGGACACAGAGGATGTGAGTATACAGTGTGTTTATATCAGCTCTTACCTGTTTTCACTGAACCTTTACAGATAAATTACAAGTGTCCCACTTCCATGTTCTTAGCCACCTACACTGTGCAGAGACCTTATCCTACTGTTGCTATGGATACCATTCAACACAGTAATCACTGCATCTTTTGCCAGTAATACCTCAACATAATGCGGGGCAGTGTCACTGTGTTTCTGTGTCGTCCGTAGAGTGCAAACGATGAGAAAGCACTTGTAGCCTAGTATTAGCCGATGCTAGCATCATGGATGTCGCTGTGGTTTGTTTATTTCATCTTTGTTTAAGATGATCTCACAGTGCTGCTCCCCACTTAGCTAAGAGACCAGAACAAGTAGGACAACATTGTCTCACTTATCTAGTCTTGGTTTTTGGAAATACAGTGTGGTGTTCCCCCTGAAGTGTGGATCTGTGTCTGTGATGGTGCAAGTAAAACAGGATGTGTCATAATTATTTTCCTGGTTGCTGTCTGTCAGTAGTACGTTTCCATTTTCCTATATCTCTGGTAAATTGCAAAGCCGTGTGAGTGAGTAAACCCTCCAACCCCTTTCTGGTGGGACAGATAGTGCGTCAGCAGAATCTAAGATGCCCTTTTTTGGTGATCTCTGGAGGGAATGAATGTTACTCTAACCCTCTCCCTCAGTCTTTCCTCTTTTGCTTTTCTTGTGCTCGCTGTTCTGTCACTGAATGAAGCCCCTTTGCAGCCTGGTGCAATAGCTTTATACCACATTTTTCTTTCCATCTTTCTGTATGTACCTCCCCTTCCTCTGTATCTGCGCCACTATAATCCTGCTTTTTGTTTTGACTGGCCTTTTCAGAGCATGTTGTTCTATGCAACCCCCATCCCCTCTCTATGGCCTGCCTTGTGGTCTTACTGTGGTCTGGCACTCTGTGCTGGTGATTGGACTGTCAGGGATGATGTGCAAAGAAAGGCCTCAGCTCATCAAAAACACGCTGGATTGTGAGCCTGTGGTACTTCATTAGAGCCTCCGTGGTCAGGGAACTGAGGTTAGCCTCAGGCTAACAGATGGATTTGCAGGATCAGTGGCTCCTCAACATGCAAGAAAACTGTTGGCCTCCCCTTTCTTCTTTAACTGTGCTCCCTCAGAAAATTTGCCTAATTTAAATAGTTGTGCTTATCTGGCTATCGTGTCCATTTCAGCTATCAAGTGATGATTTAATTCCTTACCTATGATGACTGAGACATCTGTTTATCTTTGTTTGCCCCTTGTAGGAATGCACAACTGAAGAAAACGCGTTTTCTTTTTTCACCAGGAGTACAAATGTCTTATTTGAAAGCCTTAAGCTAACACAGGCACCCTGTTTTCTGCTGCAGCTGTTTTCATTCTCAGCTCTGCCATGCACCATTTAATAAAAAGAAAAGCTGGCAAAATGTACAGACACACTTTATACTGCCAAGTTCAATTAAAAAGGCCTTTAATGTACACTGAACCCGGTAGGGCCAAATTCAGTCTTCTTAAAATAGTTGTTGGGTGTAAAGGATAAAGTAAATGAACAGTCATCAGTGTATTAAAAGCTCACTTCCATTACATCCATCTACAGCTCTTATGTAAGAGACGTCTTATGATTTTTCCGGGCCATCTCTGTCTCTACTTGTGTGACTAGGATGGCACTAATGCCCAAGTTCATGCTTGTGACTCACTGCTCCATTTGTTCCCTTCATTTAAACTACTCTATACCCTCCTGTCCTGTGTTCTCCACAATCCAGTCTCTAGCATGCCATTGTGGGCAGGATAGGACCTGTCTTTAGTATGTTAACAGCGTCTGAACACATCTCTGTGGGCTGTGTGGATTCTTCAAGTAAGCTAATGCTGCCTTGTGTGCTGCTGACACTGAACATTTTTATTCCCTGCATACCTCCATCCTTCCATTCCTCTCTCTATCCTTTTTCATCCCAGCTTGGCTTAGAGTTTGTGTTAGGAGGGCATACCAGTGGTTCTCCCAGGACCCCTGGGAGAAATGTTGCTCAGCAGTCCACTGCGAGGGCTTGTTTGGTTATCAAACATCAAGCAATAAGCTCAGTGGGGTTAATCTAAACATTGCAGTTTCCTGTCGTCTGCTCCACAGCCCAGTGATAGAGAGAGAAGGAATAAGGACCCTGAAGCATTGATCATTTATTTAAAAAAAAAAAGAAGCTAAATTTTCTCTGGAAAATGAAATACTTCAGTATGACGTTGGTACAGTAGACTTGTGGTGGGAAAAGGTCTGACATATGAACAAGTTAGTGCAGGTGAGTAAACTATCATCATGCTTACAAATATTCAGTTTTTCCAGATCCATGTCAAATGTCAGGGTTAAGATTCTGGACCAGTAGAAGGCAGTGTATTCAAGATTTCCCATGCATAAATTTATTTGTTGCAGGCCAACCACAAATGGATCTCCCCAGCTGATATATTATTAGCGCCTGCTATATTAATGCTGAATTTTTCACTAGTTGATTATGTCTGTTGCTTGTTCAGCTGCAAATATCCCGTGATCTTTTAGAAAACTCATGAAGTCTTGAATAGTTTGCAGTTTTACAGTGAAAATGTCATGTCAAATGAAGACGGGCACACAGACAAACATTTTCATAATATCATGTAATTCTAAGTAGTAGCCAAAGTGTGGAATCCAGCTGAAATGTTTGAACATTCAGGAAGGAAAGCGATGTTATCCTGGCTGGGTGGGGCTGCCATGACTTCCTCCAGGCCAGCATGCTCCCTAGATAGCCAGTCAGGAAACAGCAGGCAGGATGAGACGCATCCCGACACCCCGACTGCCCTGTCTCTGCTCTGTGACAGTTGGGGTTGGATGTTTTGCCCAGAATATTCTCTCTTCCTCAGTTCTGTTTTTGACCTAGGTTTTTAAAACATCTCACTGAGGGCACGAAAGAAGAAGTGTTGAGTTTTTGGGAGATTCCAAAACCAGCTGCACTTCTTGTCAGTGGTTGTGTTCTACACTTTGGTCAGAAAGGATTTTCTTTTTAAAGAAACAAACCAAAAAGTACCTTACTTCCTAGTTTGTATCAATTCTTCAATCTCTTTTCTTCGGATGGATAGTATCACAGCTCTGCCATGCACCATTTACTGAAAGGCTGGCAAAATGTACAGACACTTTATACTGCCTAGTTCAATTAAAAAGGCCTTTAATGAGTGTGTTATATAAATGTTATATTAGATATACTTTTAAAGTACAAGCAGCAGGATGGATAAAGGAATACATTTTTCATGCATGAAGAAAATTTAATGGAATTTCAGATACATTTAACAGCTATGATATATTTACTTACATTTTGCATGTGCTGTACACAAACTTTACAAACGTGTCATGTGTTAAAGGTTATTTCTTGTATGATTATTATTATTATCAATGACATTTCAAATGCTGTGTTGTGATAAGTCACTGTCCTACTCACAGCGATCTCATTTCTTGTATTCATCTTCTATTTCTTGTTAATTTTCTACTGTAACTAAATGTTGTCCTCCCTTTTAACTCAGTATTTTCCTATTGTACAAACTTTTCATCCTCCTCCACTGTCCTTGTTCCCTCTTCTGCTTATTGTTATTACATTAATTAGCGACCTGTGGACTTAATGCCAGACACATCTGTGTTTTATTAACATTTTTCATTGCTGCAAGTCTGTTATTCAAGGTCTTAAGATGTTGATGATTCATGTATTTCCTCACAATGTAATGTAAATACAGAGAAGAAAAATATTTCAGTTATTTTACTTTAGTTTCACAAATCACGAATTTGCCTGAAGAATATTCAGACTTATTTTCTTTTGTCTGTACTTAGGTGCCGATGATCCTTGTGGGGAACAAGTGTGACTTGGAGGATGAGCGTGTGGTGGGAAAGGAGCAGGGCCAGAACCTGGCCAGACAGTGGAACCACTGTGCCTTTTTAGAGTCCTCTGCTAAGTCAAAGATCAACGTCCTTGATGTGAGTATGCACAAAAAACACTGATCACTGATACTGTTAACAATCAACCCTCAGACCCCAGCCATATGAATCTGGCAAGGCAATGTTTAAATTGTGACAGTGTTATTTTGTGTTGGCAAAATATGATTTATCTGATGAAGGTAGAATGAGCTCAGCTGGATTAAGACCTGCTACTCACCCGTCTTAAACCTACTGTTTGTGTAAGTGGTGCAGTCAATCCACTTAGTACTGAGGCTTCAAGTGATTGTGTAAAGGTACAATGGTGTGTGATTGTTGGGACTGTATAAAACAGGACTTTACCAGTGTAACATTGATTGATGATGTTCTCTATTTGTGTGTTGTCTCTTTAGATCTTCTATGACCTGGTCAGACAAATAAATAGGAAAACACCAGTGGAAAAGAAGAAGGCGAAAAAGAAATCCAACTGTGTCCTGCTTTAAAGACCCCCTCCAGCCCCTGCAGCAGCTCTGAGCCAGGTGTGTGTGTCTAGCATTTCAAAACGCATAACTTGGTCACAAATACCCATGCTGCTGACATATTAATAAGGCCATGATGCATAGAAAGACTGTCAGAGTAATTAGTGTTATGCAAAGCTTTGATCTTTCCATGTTGTTTTGGAAGATGCTGCCTATATTTATCACAGCTCATCATTCATCTCTCCAAGTTTGTTTGCCTGCAGCCAAGTTAAATCACCTTTAAATTTGTATTTCTTTTTCACATCAGACATAAAATGTCTGACATAATTATGAAACTTCTTGCCGAGAAGCAGAGACAAACGCATTTAGTCACAGACTTGTTCTTCATCTTGATGAAGTCAACATCCTCTTAGCTTTAACAGTTTTCTGTATGTTTGACCTTTGTACAGCCACTTGCTTTCTTGGTGATAGTGATGTGTTATTAAATTTTAACCCAGGATACAGTATATTACAGTGGATTGTTTAATGTAGTACAGTGTAATTCATCTTTAGGAGCAGTTCTGTGTGAAAGCCGTTCAGCGAGACATCTTGTGCATAGGTTGTACGTGTGGGACATGCCTTCTGACTTTCTAGAAATGACTGCAGCTTTCATTCTTAAAAAAATAAATAGCATTTCCGTGGCACTGATGAGTTACAGATTCAGTAAATGTTTTTGGGGAGGCCAGCATCTCAGTCAGCTCTGAGATAGTGTGAAGCACTTTCTGATTTTGCGTCTTCATTTGTGTTCAATTAATGAGTGACTGTTGATTTTAAGTAAGAATCTCAGCAGACTACAGCAGTTGTTCTGACCGTCAGATTGTTTCCCTGGAACATCAGAATCACTTCTTTTTTTATTTTCTTTCTCAGCATTTTTTTAACAGTTTCGACAGATGATGGTATGAGGAAGTCTGGAAACAGTCACATTCTGTAAACCAGTTGGGCATTCCTGTCAATCTTGGTTGATAATTTGAGATTTCACTCCATTAATAGGTATTTGGTAATGAAGGTTTATTTAATGACTAAATTGTAGTGATAGCTGTAATTACATAACAAAGGTGATTACTAAATCCCTGTTGGGCAAACCATGAGGAATAACAACAACAACACAAAACCAGTGGCTTGTTTTTGACAGGCAATCTTGACCATAGCACTGAAGGTTGTTATTTGCCTGAATCCTTTTGAACGTGTAACTCGTCTCTGTGCCCACACATTTTTTTTTTGCATAAGTCCAGTTTTGCAAACCTGCAACCACAAAGGTCGAAACCAGAATCTCACTTATCCACTAAGGCTCATACCCATAGTCCTTTTTTGCACAGCCACACCTCCTCATTGGTGAGAAGGTGGCTCTGCCCTTTGTGGTCCCTTTGCCTATTTACACTGCCATAAAGACTCCTCAGTGTGCATTTCACACAGGTACAGAGACACTGACATACTGGTGACGTGACGTTTAATGTAACATATAACGTGCACGCCGGTTATGCATTACCTTCACAAACATTGCTGGCGGGTTAACTATGGTGTGCTTTTACCAGTTTTGCACATTTAAGACATGATTTGAACTCCCAGTTTATGTGCATCCAGTACAACGTGAGCATAAAGGATCATTGTCAGTTTCCTGCAGCAACGTGTGTGTGATGAGAAGCTGGTGGAGAAAGGCTACTGGGATCGCTGTGAACTGCAGGTCTGGAGTAGGAAGGAATTAATGGATGAAGTTAGAGTTAGAGTCAGACTGGTGTCTGAGTAAACGTAATACACTCCACCCTCTTGCACATTGCAGAGGTGCTCAGAGAGTCTCTCCTCTTGAGCGTAACGTCATGTCTGAACGCTTGACACACTTAAATGAAGCCAGATGTGACAGTAATCACGGACATACTGAACACACTATATGAGTTCAAATCATGTCATAAATGCTGTTTCTTCTGTTTGTGGGACAGTCTCCTGGTAGAAACAGCCCAACATCTGACGCCGCCTCGGCTCGGTCACACACGTGGTGGGGAGGACTTGCCTCACCTCTGAAGCTGCTTTCACACATGAACTTTACTTGGGTGAGCTGCATGTGTGAACGCAACCATCCGAGTCAACCCGCACAGACACTGTACAGACTTTTTCCTGCCAACCTCCCAGTACAATGTCTGTCTCAATATTGTCTAACACGTGAGCCTGGGTATGAACACAGCAGGTAGTTCTCCGGGTATTCCCAGAGAGAGACTGGGCTTTCCCTGTCAGTAGATCTACTCAGCACAACACTAAACATACAAAATATTTTTTATGCTTTGTGCTGTTGTATTGCGCTTCTCTTCTTCATTGAACCGAGGTTATATAGATTACACATATTTCCTAATAATGTGATTGGCTCTTCTGTGATGCGCTGTAAATAAAACGCAGCTGATTTCCACTGTGAACTTTTTGTGTCACTCTGTGCCTCCTGCACTCTTTACACATAAACCCTCCCTCACAGAAATCAAATGGACTATGTCCCCTGATGTGAGAGCGCATTTCAAACAGTGTATGTCCGGGTGAGTGCTGCATATGTGAAACTTCGTGTAAAGTCTGGACCTGATTGCTCAGAGTGGTCCGTAGTGCATGTGTGAAAGCAGCTTGACACTACGCCTAGAGGCGGCTTGAAGGTGGGTCCGTACAGCAATGTGGTGTATTGGTGCTGTGAAATGGCACTGTCATTTAACTTTAGTTAAACGCATACACTAATCAGTCACAATATTAATACTACCTGGTAGTTTCAGTGCTGGGGTGGACTAGTGTCAGCATGTGCAGTCAGACAGATCTGCAGATACGCAGCCCTTTACATGAAAACTAAAAAAATACTAATTATTGTGCTGACACCTGTCGATCATCACCAGCATTAAACCACAAGATCAAACCACCACTTTGTGTTACTGTTAGGCTGAACAGGGTAATCATTCAGTATAAACACACCCAGGCTGTAGATCTTTAAACTGTAGGTAGGACTTGCAGACTGACTTGTCTGATCATTCTGTCAGATCTGCAAAACAAGTCTGCTCCAGTTGCAAAGTGGCACAAAGATAACTGATTTTGTGCCAGTCATCTGTCCATGTATTCGGTTGCTGTCTATCAGCTGCATTTTCAATTGTGGGATTATAATTAGATGTGATTAAAATTGTGCTATCTATAGAAAAAAATGTGCAAATCTTTATATTTTTTAATTCTCATCTTTTACCTGCTATCGCCCTGGATTTAGTAATTTTTTAGTTGTGCTCATACCTGCATATTCATTCATTCATTCATCTTCTATACCGCTTAGTCCCCACGGGGGTCACGGGAGTGCTGGAGCCTATCCCAGCCAGCTTATGGGCGAGAGGCGGGGTACACCCTGGACAGGTCGCTACCTGCATATTCAGTATAAATAAATTATCTACCAGTAACAAATGAGGCCTCAAAGTCCATAACAGCATCCTGAAAGGTAACCTATTTAAAAGGCTAAAACAAATAAATGACTGAAATGTGACAGTGTGTGCTGTGGTTTTCGGGAAATGACTAAGAATAAACTAAATAAAAAATTCCTGTCAAAAATAACACTGGCATCAGAGTAGACTGGAGATATTTTCCATTTATCTCTTATCTTTAGTTAGATTAAGTTACTGCAGCTAAAGGTGGGCAATGTTAATCTTCTGTCATGATATTCTACCTTTTAGATTAATAATTTCATGATATGATACATTTTGGAACATTCACTTGAGAAACCAGAGGTAAATATAATTTACTTATAAAAGGAATGTCTGGTTCTGATAGTTTACTTAATTGTGTGCAAAATTCATGTAATGTCAAAACTGTCGAATGTCGAATTTGTGAAACACAATTTAATTTTAGACAAATTTAACCTGAGTAAATGCAATTCATTTATTAAGGGAAAATATCTGTTTAAACCTGTGTGGTCCTATTTGTAAAAGTAACTATCCCCTAAAACTAATAACTGGTTGCGCCACCCTTGGTGGCAACAACTCAATTATATGTTTGCGATAACTTTGACATGGCTGTGGAGGAATTTGGCCCACTCTTCCTTGCAGAATTGTGTTGGTTCACCACTTTTCCAGATGTTCTCCGTGCATAATTGCTTTCACTGTGGTTCGCTAGACTCCCAAAGCCTAAGACATGGCTTTGGAACCCTTTCCAGGCTGACATATAGGCTTATGTACTTTTTGACCACTGGATTTTCATTTTGAAATTGGGGGGGGGACTAAATCAGAAAACCAGCCATTCCTCAAATTCACAAATAGGAAAACAGAAAATGGCAATTTTGTGTTTTGATAATATCGAAAAGCAAAAAAAAAACCCAAAACAACAACAAAAAAATAGCCATAATGTGACATTTCATTCTTGTGTATGTTTTAACCCTTTAATTTCACCACTATATGAACACACATATGAATTACTTTTAATCATCTGTATCATCATCTTGAATGTTTTTTAGATCTCGGCATGATCTGTTGCTTTGTGAGATCTTTTATGAGGTTTACTTTGTCAGACAGCTTCTATTTGTGTAAAACTAAAAATGTTTCATCTCAATCATTTAACTGTGTCAAAAAAAAAAAAA
>OMLM01015622.1:2680-13689 GCA_900302695.1 Helostoma temminkii | reverse complement strand
TACATTATGTTCACACATACAGAAAATGTATTATGTTATTAGTTGTGACCATCAAAGTTATGTTGAGGATTTACCTCTTTTCCACTTTTGATTTGTGACATTAGCGTACACATCTGCCTCTGGATCAGCTACAATATCATCGACTGCAACATAAAAACATGACAATATATTGTATATAAATAGAAGCATTTTAGTGTACTATAGATACGCATACATGTAAAATGTAAGTTCCAACTATGATTTACTATTTGTATTATATAGATCAGTGAATTCCAGTTTAAATAAAAGGGTCCTTAAACAAGAAGAAACCTGAGAAAAAATAGAGTGGCACTCTCATTTTACATAATTTTAATACAGATATACCCAAGTAACTAAGTAAATTAACTCAAGTATTGTACTTGTAAGTTGAATTTTCAGGAACTTTTATTTGTAACTGGAGTATTTCCATTTTGTGTAACTTTTACTTTTATTCCACTACAAATCAGGGTAAATATTTTACCATTTACTTCACTACATTTATTTCAACAGCATTAGTTGTCAGTTACTATTCCTTTTTATTTTCTTATAAAAAAAGTTAATAAACAAAAAAAATGCTGACTCATCATTTATGGATTTACCTTTGTAACTACATAATATGGTTTATATCATCCCCATCTTTACTGCTGTTGTTGTTCCACAGTCTGTAGGTAACAATATATTTCTGCCAAACTCAGAGTTCTGACTTGACTTATTTTTTTTATGGTGGCTCTAATCTTCTTCCTTTGCTATATTATTGCTTTGTTTAGCTTTGTTATTGCAATGTGCAGAATGTCCCATCGACTCCAATATTAATGTACTTATCATGAGAAATCAATTGCTTGCTGTTTTTTGTTTGTTTGTTTGTTTGCTTTTTTTGGTTTTTAGTTGTGTTTTATCTATTCCACTTAAGAAACCATGTGCCCATAAAAATATACACAGATGCTGATAGTCACATGAAGACTGAACAAAAAAGGAAATTTTCTATAGTTTAAACTGACTCCTAGAAATGTGATAATTAATGTATATGATATATTTGATATGTTTTTGCTCCACCTTCAGTAAACTACTAACTTTAACATTTTATTGACAAGTAAAAATATCATACCTCTCTTCTTTCTCCTTGTTTTGACAACAGTCACAGAGTTTGGATCGGCTACATTATTCACTCTACGTTCTGAAATGTGAAGGAAGACCGTTATACTGTTATTGTTTGTTTCAGCATGACTCATAGGAATTCAGTAAACAAAATTACAAAATGAATGCTAATTTAAAGCAAAATGTTTATCGCAAAATCGTGACAGTTTAAGCATATCCACAATGTCCACTGTATTTGTAATCACCACTTAGCTGATGACAGACTGCTGTATTTTTCTGATAATGCAAATTTAATATTTAATCTAGTTGATGAAATTTAGGTTATGTATATGGTGTTAGTGTCTAAAACTTCAATCTCACATTAATCACACATTTTTTTAAATGCACTTAAGTAAGTTAAAGAAATGTGGAAACAAGTCATACATTATGTTAGTAGTGAAGTAGTAGTGAAAATGTTGAAGATTTACCTCTTTTCCTCTTTTGATTTTTGTCATTAGCATATAAACCTTCCTCTGGATCAGCTACATCATCATAGACTGAAACATATAAAAATGAAAATACACTTAAACACTCATTTAAATGGAAGTATTTTAGTGTACTTTAGAGACATTACATGTAAAATTTAGTTTAATCAAAAATTTGTTCTTCATATTGTTGTGTAAGTCATATACTTAGTAGTAAATACTGAAATTAGTATTTCCATTTTGTGTTACTTTTACTCCACTATAAATCAGGGTAAAATATTGTACTATTTATTTCAACAGCATTAGTTGTCAGTTACTATTTCATTTTACTTTGTTATAAAAAACTTTACAAACTCATTAAATGCTGACTCGTCATTTATGGATTTACCCATGTAACTACATAATGTAGTTAAAATCAGCCCCACCTTTACTGCTTATGTTGTTCCACAGTCTGTAGGTAATAACACATTTCTGCCATAATTTTCACCTTTGAGTATTTTTAAAACTAATATGGACTTTACTTTCACCTTTATGTTATCAACAGCATAAATTTCTACATTGTTTAAGATACATTTTTACTTTTGTATTTAGGCTCCACCTTCAGTCCACACTCTACTCTCAAACTTTAATGTTAACTTAAAAAATAGCATTCCTCTCTTCTTACCCTTTGTTGTGACATCAGTCACATGGTCTGGATCGGCTAAATTTTTTGCTCCACGCTCTAAAATATGAAGAAAGAAGAAGTTTAGATTATGTGCATGGAGTTTGTGTAAGTAAGTAAAGCTAATACCTCACATTAAGATTTTCCAACATGTACTAAAGTAATTTAAAGAAATCAAGTCATACATTACGTCCACACATACAGAAAATGTTTTGCACGATCAGTTGTGAAACTGTTGAAGAAGTACCTCTTTTACTCAAGTGATTTCTGTCATTAGCATATACACCTTCCTCTGGAGCAGCTACACCATCATAGACTGAAACATATAAAAATGACAATACACTTAAATTTTAAATGTTTAATGGTATTGTAGTGTACTATAAATACATTTACATGTAAAATCCTAGTTTAATGTATGATTTACTTTTCATACTGTTATATAAATATGTGAATTCCAGTATAAATAAAAGTGTTGTTAAACAAGAGGAAACCTGATCAAAAGTAGAGTGACACTCCTAAAGACACCATGATACTGCTAGTTAATTAACTCAAGTATCCAATAATTCTACTTAAGTGGAATGTTTTCTGGAGTATTTCCATGCCATGAAAAATCAGAAAAAAATTGTACTTTTACTCTACTACATTTACAAATAATAAATATAAAAGTTTTTTTTGAAAAACTTTATAAACTAATAAAATGTTGATGTATCATTTATAGATTTACCCCTGTCACTACATAAGGTGGTTTAAATTACTCCCACCTTTACTGAGTGCTATTGTTTGATCACAGTCTGTAAGTAACAACATATTTTTTCCATAAATTTCACCTGTAAGAATTCGTCAAACAAATGTGGACTTGACTTTTACATTTATGGTAACGACAGTATCAATTTCTACTTTGTTTAACATACATTTTTTTTATCATGTTATGTAGTACTTTTATTTCAGTGGAACAATGATAAGGTCTTTTACTTGAAGTGGAGCGTTCTTTTAGTAAAATTTAGTAAATTTTTAATGAGTATGGAGTTTGTCTTATTGATATATAGTGTAAATGGTGTGTATTCATTACCTTTTTGATACTCACCTGGTTCTGACTCTGGTGTTGCCATCTTAAAAGAAATGCACATAACTACAGGAAATGGGAGATAATTTTAGCAAAAAACAATGATCTCTGAATCACGGTAAAAAAATTCCGAAGAACTGAAATAATAAAAAAATCAAAGATGCTTTTGTGAAGCTCAACAACACATCTGTCTATCAGTCCATGAGCTGTCACGTTTTCATCTTACGTCACACAATGGACGCCTCTCCCATCGTACAGCTCAGAAGCTTTATCATGGCTTTTTACATATGAGATGGGATGACAAATTCCCACCCTTTTGCTTCAGTATTGAAACGCATAGAATTTCACATTGACTCCAGTATTAATTTACTGGTGGTGAACTTTAACGCCCTGTGCACCTGTGAGTTTGGAGCCACGATAACCTGCTACATCCCATGGCCCACTGCATCCCATGATGCACTGCAGTACAGGTTACACACCTTTACATAGACAATCCCATACCCACACAGGCATGGGAACATGTTATTTGCAACAGGCATATTTTCTACAGAAAATTTCCAATTGCAGTTTAGTTGCATAGAAACTTGTATAGACCAGGCTGAACTCCCATCCTGCATGAATGGTGGTTGTGCACATGATTGCTTCACTTGTGGAGTTTTAAATAGTTGTAAATAATACAGTGTGAGATCATGTGATCATGTGACAAGAACATTTATTGATAGGTGTCATGCTAAGTGAAATAAAGTATATCTTAAAGAACATCTACTTTCTACCACTTGCAAATAGTGTATTTCTGTACCTCTGTGTTTCTGATACTGTAGTAGACCCACCAGCAGCAGCAGTATAGCCACACACAAAATGGTGAAGACAACTGATAACACAATAGGGAGCTGAGCGGAGACAACAGGCTCAGGTGGATTCACAGTGGGATTGGTTTCGTTTTCTGTCTCATGTTGAGGTGTTGTCACTTGAGGTGAAGGAGTAATATATGCTGTTGACAAATGGTGGTATAAAACTTTATAATACAGTACACAAAAATGTGATTAGTGGTAGATACACACACACACACACACCAGACAACCAGTTCTTGGCCCGGAAACCTGTTTCCAACATGAAACCAACTACAGAGTGGAACTAAGATCCGATTGCATCAGGGCTGGACTATCGTGACCAAGAAGATCAAGATCAAAGTTTTGCTGTAAAATTAAATAAAAATTTTGCTAATTAGCTAGTTAATTGCTAAAGCTAACAAAGCATAACATCAACAGTTAGTTTTCACCAAACTTTTAATCATTGACCATGGGGATCACAATGTAGCACATATGTGTTATACCAGGAATGTTGTGCTTAGTGTTAGCGGTGCTCTGAAGACAAGGACATACATGGAGATTTTACGACTTGGCTCTCTAGAGAAAGCAAGCCAGCTCTTAAAAAGTTCCCAAGTGGAACCAAACTGGAACCAGAACTAGCACCAAGTTCTTGTTGGTCAAAAAGGAAACAGAGTCTTTTAGTTAATGAATGCTGTTTCACTAAGTCATAATGTTTAATATATCTAACACTTCTCACATGTCTCACCTGTAACAGCCAGCCAGCTCTCTAGTGATTCACCTTGAGATCCAGAGATAATGCACTTGTAGAATCCTTCATCAGACATAGAAACACTGTGAATGGTCATTTGGCCTATGTATCCAGTCTGAACGAAGCTGCCATTTTTATAGAAATCACCCGGGAGGTTGGAGGAAGTTCCCCGTTTACTACAATGCAGAGTCACATCATCTCCCTCCATCACAGGCAGAGCAGGAATCTCTAAGATCACATTACCATCTGAAGAACAAGAGAAAATATCATTAGCTGTAATAATAATCATTGCTATCGGTGAGTAATGAACTTTATCAATCCAGAGCGCCTGTTGGGAAATTATATCATATTTGCATTGGACCAAGTTATTATGCTTTCAACGCTTTTTGACAAGTTGTCAACTGTATTTTGTGAATTATGTAAAATTGTGTGAGTTAAAAGTCGCTAAACATACCAGTGACAGTGATGTTGACAGCGTTGCTTCTCTCTCCTTCTTCATTTTCACAGAAATATTCTCCACTGTGTGACACAAAGGTGGGTTTAATGTGTAATGATCCTGTCAGTTTCTCCCACTCAGTAGTTTTAGAGTTTTTCCTCACTCTCCATTCAGATGGGTCATGAAAATCTGCACAACTTAATGAGATGGTTTCATATTCAAAGAACTGCAGCCTGTTTGGATCAACATGAAGAAAAGCTGTGATAAAAAAAAGGAAACCAATATAAGTGTGAGACCTATTAACAAATTTGATTTGATTTGAACATCAAGTGTATCTTTATCTGGAGTCCCTGTCATCATTCCTAATGTGAAAGTAAAGGCATGGCTCATGCAAAGTCAAAGCCTAAAATAAACCTGAGAATGTATGTGTAAAGTGTGACTGAATCTACTGTTTCTTACTTACCAGTTTTCTGTGCATGATAACTGTTCTGACTTTGAGCAGCGAGCAGCAAGAAGATATTAAACACTGCAGAGACAACAGAAGAAAGATGCATGTCAGGTACAAAAAGGTTTATATGTAGAATTACACTGAGGTGTGACAAAGCATAAACTGAACATGACACAAACATGAAAACATACCGGGCACCAGAGATTCTGATTAGTTGTTAAATAGTAATTAATAATTTAATGATCAACATTAACACAAGTGTGTTGATTGGTATATAGCAATATGCTCATGCCCAGTGTTTACATAGGTTCACATTCGTCAATGAATTTAGCCTCACTATAAAGTGTCTTCTTACACTACATGGACACATCAGTAGTGTACACTCCCAACATCCTTTGTCATTTAATATCCCTAGTGTCTTTTTTACACTACATAGACATTTTCTGATTCAGTGCATTAAATAACACTACAAAAAGGTATTTTATACACCAGGTTCGTCTTGAAATCTATTAAAGCTCACTTTCAACATAAACCACTCTGTTGGGACCACAGACCATGTGCTAGGCCAAACCAGACAAAGAACCATAAAACTTTGGCCCATAGGCCCAATTTCAAACAGGACCACCACACTAAGATTGGACAATGGCACCCTGATGACGTCTTGCCAGGTACATAGTAATGGACTTGCCATTTTAACTTTCTTTCAAACGAAGCCTCTTGGTCCGTCCACTAACTCCTTGTTCTCAAGGCCCACACTTTGTGAACTTTGTTTTGTTACCACTTTCACACATTTTTCTTTTTCTTCCCATTGGTCTAGAAGCTCCAACGTTTGAGGAAGTGGATCAGCTGTTGTTGGCCCACTGACCCATTAATCGGGACACAGGACGGGACATTTTAATTTGCTGTTTCACCAAGAATCATCAACAGTAACCTTGTATGAAGCAGTGATAACAAAGTTAGATAACGCGATAGAGGCTGCTACATAGCTCAACCACAGTCACACACCTAAATTACACTGTGGTCTCTGCCACTTAATTATTATTAATTATCATTAATAATTGATAATAATTCAGATAAAAATCAAGGTTATACTCTGCATAATTACAATAAAATTAGTGCCCTTTGTTTGTTGTATGTTCCCCAACATAATTGGTGCCCTGTGTGAGGCTGTATAGTTCCAGCTGTGTTGCAATATTTGTATACAATAATCTGGACTCAGTACTTGTGGGTAATTGCCACATCAACTGATAGCAAACGACAGTGTGTGGCAGAGACAAAGGTTGTTTGTGTTTAGCACTAGCTTATAAGGAATCTAGAGTGCCTTTTTTGTGTTGTTGTTGTTGTTGTTGTTGTTGTTGTTTTTTTATTTGGTGGAGCCTTAGCTGCTAGGTTTAGCCTTAGCTGCTAAATAAGCTACAGTCCTGTTGTTACCGGCACTAGCTGCTAAGGAAGCTACAGAGTTGTTGTTTTTAGCCTTTGCTGCTAAGTAACATACAGTGTTGTTTGCTATCAGTACTAGCTGCTAAGCAGGCTACATTGCTGCTAATTTTGTTAGTATTAGTCACTATAGAATCCATCATGCTGTTTGTTTTTAGCCTTAGCTGCTAAATAAGCTACAGTATTGCTTGCTACTAGCACTAGCTGCTAAGTAAGCAGTGCTGTTAATTTTTAACAACTGTTGTTAGATAAGCCATATTGTTGTTTGTCTTTAGCTTTAGCTGCTAAAGATGCTACAATGGGTCGGAGACCAGGACTGTAATAGCTGTGTTGTTTTCTTTACCATCCACTGCTAAAATTGTTGTTAAGTGTTAAAGTAGTGTACTAGCATAACAGACAGTAGTTACTTGCATTTTGACACTCATTAACCCTAGAGGAGAGTGTAGTAGGTAGTAACTAAATGTATAACTAGTGTATTATATAGTAAGCCGCAAGCTAAAGGGTCAGATGCAGAAACTATGAATAGCATAATTTTAAAGAATAGGAGGTTTTAGAACTCTATGGTAATAGGTGCTAGAAATACCCCAGAATGGGAAGATCCAGATGTGCAAAAGAATTTTGCATGTCTCATTAAGCTTTCCGGATCCGTCCTCAGAGGAACGGATGAACCAGCAACGCCCGGACCTGCAGGGGTCCCAAGAAAAACAGTATACCCAGCAGTCACCCTTAAATGCTCCATGCCACTCCGGCTAACCCACGATTGGGAGCTCGATAGACCGGCAGTAGGGTTAGGGAACCTGTCCCTCATGACAGTTCCAAGCCACTCGTTGCCTCTTAGATCTTCCCTGTGCCTCACCTCACGAAAAGCTGAAGTTAATCTCGAAAAACACACTTAGGAGCATCAATTTGTTAATGCTCCAGCCTTCCTTTCAAGATCGATACTTTTCACTGTGTCGAGCTTAAAGAGAGGAGTACTTCCCATACACTGACCCTGCCTGCCACATTTGGAGTGTTTGCCATGTTTCTTTTACAGATGAAACAAACATCCAAAAAAAGTGTATAGCAGTGTATTTCCAGGGATACAACGCACCTGGGTTGGAAGAAGACCATGCATTTAAGTCCCTCTTCCTGCATAATCTTGACAGCATATGTTATGATGTGACCATGCACTGCAGAGCATGTAGATATACCATGCAGGAGATCAGGAGATATACACAGGTAGCATGGGAAACACGCATAAACCCCAATCGTGGACCTGAGGGGAACACCAGAGTCCTGGGAGTTCAAGCTTCAGACAAGCCTCAGCCTAGCCTTAGAGGGCTGTGAGGTTTCACTACTCTAGTCTGTCACAGTGGAATGCATTACTGTTGAGATGATTGTGAGTGTAGCCAGATAGCTAAATCTCTGCACAGACATGCCTCAATGAACTTGGTGAATTGCATAAACTATAATGAACATTGTACCCAGGATATCCACCAGGAACACAAGGGTTACAAAAAACCAAACCTACAGATCACATGTAAGCACATGGACATGTTTGACCATAGTGTTGTTCTGAGGTTTGTGGCCATCACCCCTTCCTTCAGACCAAAAGGTGGATGTTGGGACAACAGACCATGTGCTAGGCCAAACCACATATAGAGCCATAAAACTTTGGCCCATAGGCCCAATTTGAGTTTGATAAGAAGGTAAGCTCAAACGGGACCACCACACTATGATTGGACAATGGCACCCTGATGACGTCTTGCCAGGTACATAGTAATGGACTTGCCATTTCAACTTTCTCTCCAGCACAGCCCCTTGGTCCGTCTACTGACAGAGATATCCCTTCAAACACAAATTCCTTGTTCTCAAGGCACACACTTTCTGAACTTTGTTTTGTTGCCACTTTACCTTCTTTTTGTTTTTGTTTACTTTTTTTTTTTTTCCCATTGGTCACTTTTTGGGGTGGTGCAGTGGTTAGCACTGTCGCCTCCCAGCAAGAAGGTCCTGGGTTCAACAGCAGGACGGGACACACATACACACCTGTACATGTGTATATATGTTAATTGGAATGTCAGTAGTGAAATTGTAGTGTGCCTCATTCAATTGAAACAGCTTTGATCCTTGATCAGTGTTGAATCAGTTAAATAAAGTTTGTTATAGTTTAACTGGTTGTTGTCTGTGATTGTTTGTATACAGTAGTGCAACATCAGCTGAGTAAAGACGGCTAGTGCTAAACTCACTCCTTCAATTTGACTGATTTATTTACCTTGGTTATTGGTCCTTGGAAACAGGGTGGTGCCCCGTTATTACATTTAATTATTAGAATAATTATTATTATCAATTATCATTAATAATTGATAATAATTCAGATAATAACTATGGTTATACTCCGGATAATTGCAATACAATTGGTTCCCTTTGTTTGGTGTATGTTCCCCAACATAATTGGTGTTCAAGTGAGGCCTATGTTCCTCATTAACGTGAAGCCCAAAGTTGTAGCAAAAGAACTCAATATATGCATATTTTCCCTTTAACAAAAGCTTTAAATTCAACAAAGCACTGTTGCCACAATTAGTCCTGGCAGACTCTGTAAAGCATGTTCAGTTGCACACACAGCTGGTAAAAACACAGCATCAGTAGTAGAGTTTAGCGTGTTTGATGCCATTTCACTTCCACTGCATAATACTTTGCTAACTGTGCTGATACATTCAAGTAAGGACATATACATTACATATAAAAGGATTTGAACTACCGTTGTTGTAATCAGCTTTTAACATTTTTGAGTTGATTTCAACTCCCAAAGATTTTAACTGACTACAACAGAATAAATAGATATAGTAGATTATATTTTTAAATGACCTAGGTTAAAGAACATATGCAGTGATGTATGATATGTAAACACAGAGAGATGTGTACTTTAAGAGTTAAGAGTATAATACACACAAGGTCATCAGTTATGCTGTAATAACTACTAAAAGGTGTAATAGTAAACTTAATGATTAAATAATGACATTTCAGATGTTTTGGGGAAGCAGTACTCACACAATTTGATGCAGACCATCATGTTGCCTTGTGCTGACTGAACATCAGAGTTAGTGAAAGCAAAGTAGTGAAAGCGAAGTGACTTCATTTCCTGTGCAGAGTAGTGACCACATCAACTGCTCTGCGAGGGGAGATAAAAATATTTCTTTTTTAGCCAATCGACTGTCTTCAAAGACAGAGTACGAAACACTAATCTTCCAAATTTGTTCGAGCTTTTCTTTCAGCACTTGGAATTTCTCAAGCCTCCCATGTTCTTTCGTTGTAGAAGGTCATAATTTGCCTTAATTTCTCCGCTGTCTGTGTTTAATATTTACTTTAATATTGTGTAATTTTGCCAGATGGCATTTGCAAATGCAGATGTAAATTATCTTAGCCTAATAATTCTCCACCACATACAGAGCATGCCATGTCTGCCCTGACTCTTAGCTTCCTACAGCCTGCTGATATGTGATGATTTGTCTTGGGAACACCCTGGAATACTTTATACTTGGAGTCCTGCTTGATGTGGTAGACACCAGACTCTAGCGATCATGTACTTAAAGCTTTTTCCTGTGCTGTCTTTTAGTCCAGCTTTGTCATCATGTTCATTCATTCATTCATTCATTCATCTTCTATACCGCTTAGTCCCCGCAGGGGTCACGGGAGTGCTGGAGCCTATCCCAGCCAGCTTACGGGCGAGAGGCGGGGTTGTCATCATGTTGCTGGCTTCAAATATTCCAAATACATCATACAACATACTTTTGGTCATTCTATCTATCTCTGTTTCTTGCTGTTTCATCTCT
>OMLM01015617.1:2893-13326 GCA_900302695.1 Helostoma temminkii | reverse complement strand
GTGAGTCCTACTCTGTCAGGTAGAGGGAGTAGTACTCCTTCACACACACACACACACACACACACACACACACACACACACACACACACACACACAGTAATTAGTTTCACAGTATCTACAATAGGACTGTGTTAGTGTTACCAGTGTTAGAGCTTACTCGTCAAGAATCCTGTGATTGTTTTTTCAGCATCACTGAGACGCGCTGCCTGCAGAGAATCATAGACAGGTATAGTTATTATTATTATTATTGTTGTTGTTGTTGTTGTTGTTGTTTTTGAAACATTGTTTTCTTACATTAGTCTGTTGCCCCATGTTTTTTTCAGACTGAACTTTACACCTGAAACAGAAACAAATGATATTTAAGCCTGTACAGTACTATACAATAGAGTGTGTGTGTGTGTGTGTGTGTGTGTGTGTGTGTGTGTGTGTGTGTGTACCTGTTGGTGTAAGACTTAAGAAGCAGATGGTTTCCGTTGATGCTGATGTTCAGATCAGCCTGACAGCTCAGAAACAGACACAGCTTAGTTATGTTCTGTGGTTACTATAAATTCATATTATTACTATTTATCTTTTCCAAGTAAAGATGTTTTCTGGACAGAAACTGAAATTTTCTGCTGTATTTTCAGAAATAACAGGCCTACAGCAGTGTCTCTGGTGTGTTGTGCCAAAAGTTCCACGCAGAAGGTACCGCTGTTACTACTTTCTGATCACTTCCTGTATTTAGTTTTGTTGCCTAGTGACTGGCGCCCTCGGTTTGCGCATCCTCATTCTTCCGCCGGCGCTGCGCCCAAGCAAAGCACAAACCGTGTCCTGTCTGAAAAGGCCTTAGGTTCTGAAGGAATTTCTGCAGCCTTGGTTTTCTCTGACTTATAAGATGATGAATCATAAGCGCGTGAATGTCACTGAATCGTTTCATCAGTATGAAGTTATGAAGTCCTGAACAGTTAGGAGGTCTGTGATGGTAAAACTGTCAATAGTTTAAAAGATACGTGTGTGTGTGTGTGTGTGTGTGTACCAGAGAAACAGCTGGCTTATCCACAGACTGAACTCTGGCCTTCACATCAGCAGAGAGTCCGCTTTGACTGATCCTGACATTTGGAGCCTCAGTGAGAGTCACTTGAACAGGAGCCTGCAGGAACACAAACAGTTGTTGGTGTGTGAAGTGTTTATTCTTTCCTCTGATTCCAGTTTTAATCCCATTCAATCAGCATCTCTCACATATTTTACCTGACTGTGTCTGGATGTGACCCATTAGTGAAAAAGACCAAAAATGATACATGGACAGAACCATTTGCAGTTTGGAACCGTGTCTGTATGTATTTCTGGAAACTGGTGTATCTCATCTGTGCACAATCCGTGTATCATTCGTTCATTCAAAAAAACACTTTCCGTTTCCAAAACCAAAATGAAAAAACGGACAACAAACACTCGTTTTCTGTTTATTTTGGTATTAAACCGTCATAAAGTGCAAATATTACATTTACATTAAATATATTTCTGTAGTAATAGCGATGGTGTGTCCTAATACAATTTGAAGGTTTAAGGAAATTTTAACTAAACACCCGTAGTAACGGTGAGAGGAAGCCGCTGCCATGTAAGATGATTTAAATCAGTCCTCGGTCCCAACTGTGCTGTTTAAACCTGTGTGTCATGAATCCACAGATGTTTCTGATTCAAGTACGCAAAGTACCAACTCCAGTACTCGGCAGGTACAGACTCAGAGTCCAGACTGTGGAGGACACAGTTCACTGATGCAGAACTGAGGCACAGCTACTTGCTCATGACGAGCTCAGCTCTGCTCTAGTGTTTATATTTTATATAAGATAAATCCCCTCACAGCTGTTAGTTGTAATTTTCACGTGTTTATTATGTTAATGTACATATCCACATAAACAGAATTATAGTGATACAACTCCGGAGACCAATTGAAACATGTTTGATTTACTATCAGAAACTGTTTCTCTTTACCTGCAGAACTTCCACTTCATTCAAAATAAAAGGCCCCAACATTTTCATCTGTTGAACAAAACACAGGAGGTGATGAGTAGATAAGGTTTTATTTGGTCATTTGTTAAGGTGCAGCGAATCAAAAGGAGGTGACTGGAGAGGGTGGAGAGTCCATAATGTCCAGGACCCAGTGTCCTAAAAATAATGTTCCTATAAAACTCAACTGCAAGTTTTTGAACAGAAAGTTTTTGTGTGTTAAATAAATGTAATGTCCACATATTTTTGTTCATCATATCTACAACCATCCCTTCTTCACATCTTGCAGTTCAACATTCAGATCTGTGGCTCAGCCTTTATTAACATGCTTCCTTGTTGGGTTCAGACACTCACAGCGGTGGGTTAGGGTCAGGAAAGGCTTGTGAGCTGGGTTAGGAATGAAGGATGGATGGCTTTATTAATCCAATGTGGTCAGCACTGCACAACAACAAATGAGCATAACAGCTCACAGCGACAAGATGAAAACACATACAAACATAACATAATTTACATTTAGTCATTTACGGACATGTTTATCTAAAGCGAGCAGTAGCAGACTAGTAGCATTAAGGTATCATTTCTTACCAGTTACAGTGCCTATAAAAAATATTCACCCTATTGGATGTTTCACCCTTTTATTGACATTAGAAATCAATTATGGTCAATATAAGCTGGTGATTTGTGTGTCTAATGTCAAAGTGAAAACAGGTTTGTACAAAATAATGTCTATTAAAAATATGTAAGGTGAAATCAGTGTATGCATTAATATTCACCCCCTTCACTACTCATCCAAGCTACTTGAATGATTAGTGTTACAGCAGTAGTAGTAGACAGTTACAGCATATTAGTAGAATAGGAATGTTATTTAAAGACAGAAGGTTTGAGAAAGACATTTGAAACATGTCGACCTAACAGAACAGTCCAGTTGTCATGATTCTACTCATTCTGAAAACCTCACCTCTGAAAATTCAAGCTTAAAGGGTCCTGACTTGTAGAGCAACATGGCAGCACTGTTGAAGACAAACTCAGAGATGCCCACATAAACCATTCTGTCACTTTCATTGAAAACTGCATCTGAACCAGTCCTTATTGAACTGATGTCGACAGTCACCCCTTCCATGAAGACCAATCCCTGAAATACACACAGAAATCACTGTTAAATATGCCCATAGTCATGTAGTGTTTAGCACTTTTCCCTCACAGTAAGAAGGTTCTAGGCTCTGACCGACTGGTGGGCCACAGAGTCTGTATGTTCTCTGTGCACCTGTGTGGGTTTTTCTGGGTTCTCCAGTTCTTCCCACAATCCAGTGGGATATTGACCCATTGGTGTGAAAGGTTTTCTGAGTGTGTACATGTCCGTTCCAGTGCTGTGCAGATTTTGTTCAGGATTAATATGAGATGCTGTGAGATGGTCTCTTACTTTGAAAGGCACATCAAGGCTGCTGGACGTCATTGTGATGTCTCCATTCAGAGAATAGTCGATGCTGATGTTGCGTTCTTCGTCCAGCTTCACCACAGTGGGGATGTTCTCCATAACAGAGTTCAATTGAGGCAAAACATACATCTGGACGGCAGGACAGAACTGCAGAGAAACAGACTAATTATGGCATCCGCTATTGTTCGTAAGATGAATTGACTGATTTAACTGGTTACTTTGGAATCAGAGAGGTTGTTTCTATCTTTATCCATGATTTCCTATTTGAAACACAAGGACATTTATATTTGCTCACAACTCAGTGAAACATTTTGTTGTGTTTACCATAAGGGTCGCTTTTATTCATATTTTTCTGACAATTTTTTCAAACGCACAGTGTCACAGTTATATCAAGATGGCTGACCCAAATGCAAATCAGGACAAAAGACATTTAGATAAACTAAACTAAAGCATGGAGACAGAATACAGGGTAATAATAATAAAGAGAAGGGACACCTAAGTTTAAAACACAGACTGAAAGGTCCAGAGAAGTCCAGTCTAGCAGGGATTATGAAGTCCAAAACAACAGGCAAGAGTAACTGAAACAGACAGAAGCAACATAAGTAAACCAGGAGAGTAAATCCAGTCCAGAGAGTCAGAAGAATCAAAGGCTTACAAGATTCAGGGAGGTCAGGGACAGAAGACGGGTTAAGGTCAGTCATAGTCACGTACAGGGAAACAGGCTGGAGTCACAACAGAGAACAGATAAGCTGACACACCAGCAACATGAAGAGCTGACAAATCGAGCCCAAGACCCACCTTTTCTAAGGAAACCTTTTGTCTGAGTCTTCTTCTTTCTCTTTTGGGCTCCTCTAGTCTTTTCCTTTTAGCTCCCAACCTTCACACTACTTTCTGAAGTTTTTCTTTTATTTAGCAGCTTCTTTTCTTTTAAGTTTGAAGTCACATGCATATTTTATTTTGATGACCAACTACTTAATAGTCATAGTAAGCAGTCTCATGTCAACATGCTTAACTACCACGATCACCTTACTACTACTACTAAATTTACAATTTATCCACCTACCCAAATTCTGGTTATAAAACTTCAGCATAGTCATTACATCATAGTCCCAAACTCACATCCAATCTAATCCATATAGTAAGTAAATTTGTCCTTGATGTGCTGTTTGTTTGCTTCTTGCTGATACCAAGTACTGATACGAGTACTTTATTATAAAAATTGCACTGTAAAAAGTGCAATAACTGTAATCAAACAATGTAATGAGATGTTGTTGTTCTCTGAAAATAAAATACAAAAGTGACTTAACATTTTGTGCCAGATTCCCAACACATCATCAACCCATTAACAGCTGAAGGGCGTGAGCGATACAGGGCAGGCCAGGCAGCCCAGCATCATCATTTATCATGTTCGTGGCATCGTCTCGGAGTACTAAGTGAACAGAACGTCAAATACCTGGACTTGTTTTGCTTGTAATGCGATTCTATCAAAGTCACATACCTTCAGTAAGACAGAATCTGGCCAAGGAGGGATACCACCTGCCCCGGCTGGCCAAACACCTAAACTACACTGAATTGGAGCTTCTGTTATTTGAACAGATTAATTGATTTACATGTAGTTTATTGGATATTATTTAAGAGTGTTTATCTCTTTCAAACTAACCTGGTGCACTTTTTTTAAACAAGAGCAAACTCACAGGTGAATCAATGGCCCGCTACAGTGGATTCAAACCCTTCTACCATGGTGTGGATAGGAAAGGAAATGTTGTAGAGATAATCCTAAGGGAAAGCATCTCAACGGATGATGAGTATGAATTGAAAAATTGAAGCAGTAATTAATAAAAAAGGAGTGGGTTAGATGAAATGGTAGAGTACATGCCAAAGGAAGAAAGAGTGGTGACTCAAGACCAACTGATGTTGCTTCCTGGATGCTCAGGTAAGGCTTCATCTGGTCAGGTAACCACCTACAGAACATTATACCAATGTCTATGTAGAGGTTCGGCTCAGATCCCAGCCTGCTTCAGTTTTACTAGAGACCAGAAGTGGAACAAACCTCTGTGGTGAAGAATTCCCCGAGAACCAACTGGGGCCGAACATCACTGAAAAACATTAGAACATATAACTTACAGCATTTTGATCAGCCCCTGGTGGACTGTGAAACATTTCTGATGTACACCAGTCAATGGTTAACAAACAACCTGCTCTGTAGTTGCCATAGCAATGGACTTGCAACCTTTATCTCGTCAGCTTGGACGTCACAGTTCCAGTCGGCTATCTCTGCACTCAGACGACCCTGTTCATTTTGGTCCACTTTCACTTTGAGGATGGTGTCAGTTCCTGTTCCACTGAAGTTGAGTGTTTTTTCACCAACACTGCAACAATGCAACACATCAAATATAAATTTTATAAAGTTTAAATTACTTATAATACAAAAACAGCCCAATTCCAAAAAATAATGTTTTTTATGTTCTTTGTAAATAAAACATATTATGAGATTTATAAATCATTATGTAGGTTTACACAGCGTCCCAACTTTTTTGGAACTGGGGTTGCAGTTGTAGCATGACCATCACCACAAATAGACATTTTGTTCAGTGAGTTTTGACCTCTTAACCACAATACTTTTACACCCATGGATGTATTCTAAGGCACATCTCAAACACTCTGCTTCCTTGTGTGACATCATGGGAAAATCAAAAGAAATCAGCCAAGATGTCAGAAAGAGAACTGCGGACCTCCACAGTCTGGTTCATGCTTGGGTTCAGTTTCCAGATGCTTGAAGGAGCCACGCTCATCTGTTCTAACAATTATACTCAGTATAAACCATGGCAATGTCCAGCCATCATATGCTCAGGAAGAAGACAGGTTCTGTTTCCCAGAGATGAACGTTTTGGTGAGAAATGTGAACAATAGCAAAAGACCTTGTGAAGATGCTGCTGAAGCTGGTGAGAGAGTAAAACCAGTCCTGTGCCAACATGGCTAAAAGGCCACTCAGTGACAAAGAAGCCATTAGTGCAAAAGCAACATAAAAAAGCAGATTAGAGTGCTCAGTGTGCCTTATGTTTAGCTTCTCTTCTGCCTCTTTTAGTGATAATGGTATTTGTAATAAGTGTAAGTTATTCGCAGCTCTGGAGGCGAGGTTGACAGAGTTAGAAAGTCGGCTACGCACTATGGAGAATAAACCAGTTAGCCAGGCCCCAGTAGTCAGTGCGAAGCCAGCTAGCTTAGCTCCCCGTAAGGCTAGCTCTCCCCCAGCAGCTCCCGAGCAGCCGGGATCTCAGGCCGGCTGGGTGACGGTCCGAAGGAGGCATAACAAGCCTTCGCCCAAGCTTCACCACCAGCCACTTCATGTTAAGAATAAATTTTCCCCACTCAGCGACACACCTGCTGAGAAACCCATTCTGGTTATTGGCAGCTCGATAGTCAGACACGTGAAGTTACAGACTCCAGCGGCCACAGTAAAATGTATCCCAGGGGCCAGAGCGGGCGACATTGAAGCCAATTTAAAACTCCTGGCTAAGAATAAACGTAAATACAGTAAAATTATAATTCACGCAGGAGGTAATGATGCTCGATTATGCCAATCAGAAGTCACTAAAATTAATCTTGAATCGGTGTGTAATTATGAAAAACGATGTTGGACTCCGTAGTTTTCTCTACCCCTAAAAATAAAGATCTTGTTTTGACTTAAGGCATTGATACTGAACATTTAACAGTATTAGTTAATTTCAAGAATGTTTAGAAGACAAAGGCCTGGATGTCCAGCAATGTTCTACTACTAAATTCAGACAGAGGTTATTTTTGGGGGCCCAAAAACCTCAAACCTGTTCTTCTTTTCTCTCTTTCTTTCCACTCACCCCAACCGACCAGGCAGATGGCTGCCCACCCTGAGCCTGGTTCTGCTGGAGGTTTCTTTCTTTCTTAAAAGGGGAGTTTTTCCTCTCCACTGTCTCTTAGTGCTTGATCAAGGGGGATTTGTTGGGTTTTTCTTATTATTTAGTTGTAAACATTGTAAAGTGCCTTGAGATGACTGCTGTTATAAGTTTGACGATTTATAAATAAAGTGAATTAAAATTGAATTAAGGCTGAGGTGGCTCCTTCTGGCCAGACTCTGATGATCCTGTGCACTGGCCTGGAGAGAGTAGCATAGGTGATCTGATTGTCCCAGGTGGGGGTGAGGGATGGCTTTATGTGAGTCTCGAATGTTTGTGTAAAGGTCCAGTACATTGCCGCCTCTTGCAGGAAAGGTGATGTGTTGGTGGAACCAGCAACAATAAAAAGGCGTCCAGGTGGGCCATTTGTTGCTCTCGTAGGCCTTCGTTAGCATTAGCATTAGCACTGGAAGGGAGGTACACTGCTAATACTATAATAGTGGTGAATTCCTGTGGTAGGTAGTATGGCCAACATTTCGTCACAAAAAATTTTTTATACATAAAAGAACGTTCAACAAATCCTAAACTTAAAAGTTATAGTTATTGTTATACATACTCTTTTATTTTTAGTGTCCCAGAGAAAAACTGGTTCTTGATTTCAAACTGAATTCCACAATCATGGAAACGAAGAACCACATCAGCTGGATCCACTCTCAGATTAGTTAGTGAGAAACTGTGGCGAGGACGGGAAAAAACACAGAAAAAAATAAGAGAAGAGAGACAAAAAATATGAAGAACAAAAGTAGTAAAATAAAAGTAAAATTTACCCTGTGATGTCATAGGTCTTATTCGATGTCTGATTGAATGCTGTGAAGTCTGGCACAGTTTTATTAACGAGTTGCTGTAAAAACAACAGTCCAAAATCCTTCACTAAAAAAAACAGTAGAAAAACTGTTGTTACTGCACTTACAGTAGAAGTACAACTGTTACTTCACTAACACAGTAGAAATACTGTTGTCAGGATTCAGACAGATTCCACCACTGGTGAATTAAACACGCTTTCTCACAGTTTACTACACAAACACAGATGTGTTTGTTCTTTGTGATTTCCACTGTTTACTGTTCTTACTAAAATCCTGAGCTTTGTCAGTGATGCGGATCTTCAGACCGGTGCGATCAACAGCAGTGTCTGATGAAAACAGGAATATGAAGAGGAAGAAGGGAAACGGAGAGAAAACCATCCTGAGCCACAGACCTGAAACATTTAAAGAAGAAAATGAAGTAAAGCGTTCACAATAAGTTTTATCTACCATCTACTATCTGCCTCCACCATAAAGACCTGTCCGATGGAGCGTTACAGTCTCTCTATTCTGCAGAGGACATCTCAAGCTACTTTCACATATGCAATCTGGACTCTGAAGTCAGTTTAATGAGCAGGCTGATTAACTTGGTTGTCTGCATTCTAACATGCAGCTCACCTCGGTAAAGTGAGGAGAATTACAGGATTCCAGTGGTGTGACAGCAGTTTTTGCATGACTTGTTGCTTTTTGAGATCTTTTAGCTGATTCACTTTGTCAGACAGCTTCTATTTAAGTGATTACTTGATTAAACAGCACTAATACGGCCTGGGTGTGGCAGGTGAAACTGAACTCAGCTTTCCAAAAATGTGGCTCATCACAGTTCATTCATGATTTAGAAAGGGGGGAATTGTGTTTTTACAAAGGGCCAGGCAGGTTTGGACAGTTTTTTTGCCTTAATATATTAAATCACAATTTAAAAACAATATTTTGTATTTATTCAGGTTTAATACTTTGTTACTACTTTGCTACTTTGTTTAATATTAAAATCTGTTTAATTATCTAAATTAATTAAGTTTGACAAAATCTATGTGGTGTAATTTTTTTGATTCTGAGCTCTTATAAATAAACAGTGTGTATGACACTAAAGTGGGTAATAATAATCAAGTGCAGTGGGTTCAGAGTCCATTCAGTTTAGCTATGTTGCAGTCTGATTGTCACCATCCATGTCCTAGTTACCAGTTTATTTCAGTTTTCTCCCAGTTTATCTTTTTCTCTTATTGTCATGGTCCCAGTTTGCCTCCTGCCTGTTCCCTGCCTCTCTCCTCTCTGCCTTGATGTACACTAATTACTATTGCCCGCACCTGTTTGATTCCCTCCTTTATAGGCAGACCCAGTTCCCCTACCCCTGCCAGATAGTCTGATATCTTCCACATTTTGTTCCCTCTCACTCTATACCGGACCTGACTGTACCTGCGATTCCCCTTCTCAAGATCCTGCTGCTGTTTATTCTGTGGATTCCCTGTGTTAGAGCTGCCTTGTTTCATGACCCTGAGTTTAGCCTTGCAGACCAGCTGTTATCTGGACTGTCCTATTGTGTATGACCCGGAACTCCCTAAAGGTTTATGTTTTTGGATGTCGGACTTGGTGTGGACAGACGCTGTATTGTTACACTGTCTTTCTGTGCTTCTACAAACCGTGCACCTTCCTATGACCCCCCTCTGTTACTACTAGTTTTGCCTCTCACAGTAATCACCTGCACCATCTGGTCACGGACTGAGGTACTAGGAAGTGGCGCCCTCTTTACCTTGGACACTACACGTTAAGCTCGTCACCGGCACCTGGGCTCCCTCTGGTGATTATCCCTCCTCCACTGGACTAAACCCTGCACATCCAGATCCTCCTCATCTTCCCCCGCCTCACACATCTGCACCTTGCTGCACCTGTGAGTAATCCACCTGGTCATTATCATCTCCAAGCTAGCTTTTCCTGCCATAACTGTCTCCTCTCGTAGACCTCCCAATACACACCGGAGATGTTATGGAGCCCGCCTGAACCTAGCTGCACCCAGCCTTCACCCCATGCACATTCGTTGAAATAAATTGTTATTCCTTTAATTGCTCTCAAAGAGTTTTCTTTGGCCATGGAGTCAACACCTGCCCTCATGACACCTATTCTTCGTGTCCTCAGTTTCACCTGACCATGTTCCCTCAGCCTCAATCCTGACACACACTCCCATTCACACATCCACACACATACACTCACTGTTCATCTAAAAACACCCCTGCAGTACTCTCTTGACTCTCTCACACACACACACAAACACACACACACACACACACACACTCT